>ARYC01018366.1:0-96869 GCA_000711775.1 Oxytricha trifallax
AGACTTGTGATGCCTCTACCTAAAATGAACCTTATATTTTCGTACCTTAGGTCTCAGACTTTGAATAGCAATTCAATTGTAAAATAGATATGCAGATCTAAGAATTATAATGTGAGGTACCAATAAAAATAAATAAGAGGAGGAAGAGAAAAAATAAATAAAGATATATCATTTTTTTGAAGAGTGTTAGAAGAGCTTTACTTATAAATATGCTCTCAAAGATCAAAGAGCAGCATTCTTAAAAACCCAAGCTCTATCTTAAGCATGAAAACATAGATGGAAAATATTTCTACCCTTACTGTAATAAGCAATACAATCATTCAAGGGATCTAAAAATTCACCTCGAAAAACACCATGCTAAGAAGTTTGATGTCATAGATCCTGAGACTGGTGAAGTATTTCTTCAGAAAAGAAAGCCAGGAGATCCTTTAGAATCTTTGGAGCAAAGAGTTAAGAAAGAGAATAAACTCATTAAAGCAGTGAAATATTTCCCTGCCTCTGAGATATTAAAAATTATTCTCATAATGCACTCAAGCTTCCAATATTGAATATAATTGGCTTAACTGAGTACAAAGAAAGTTATCTAATTCTTGAGGATATATTTGAGAAAAAGGTCATGACTGATAAACAGTTTGCTTACAAGATTTATCCATTCAATTTCTTTAAATGTGATTACAAGTATCAAATGGAGTTTGTCAATGAGTATCAAGCTCTTGCTAAAGCAAGAGATAGACAAAACAGATTTATAATTAAACTTGAAGCAATTCTCCTAGCTAAAAATCATGTAGCTTTTCGCCTACCTTTATACTAAATTACATTGAGAGACTATATCCAAGACTAAAGGTGTCTAAAGTAACTCCCTCTTATTCTAACAAATTTCTGCAAAGGTATTGAGGATCTCCATACATTAGGATACGTGCACAGAGATTTAAAGCCTGAAAACATTATGCTTGACTTTTCACCACTCAGAGTGGTAATAATAGACTTCAATAAATCTTAGAGAGTTGAGGCTTCAGGACTGGCCAACTTTCGTGGCACTCTCGAATATTTTCCAGAGAGAGAAGACTGGAGGGATGGAGATATAAGGTGGGACATCTGGTCTCTAGCAGCATTAATAATAGAGTGTGATATGCAAAGAAATGACTATTACAGTTGTAGAAGAGAAAAATATTCAAAGCAAAGAATCCAGCAGTATCTAAAGCAAATTAAGATTAAAGATAAAATGAAAGATATGGTTAAGCAAATTATCCTGAAGCCAAACAACAGAGCAGATCATACAATTGACTAGATAATAAGTTGGTTAGGATAAATTAAGTTTAGAAAGTTGCCTTATGATGATGAGGTACTGTTTGAGTGAATATTTTTTTTAAAAAAAAACACCTAAAATACACACTAATTTAAATTATATTAAAACCATAATTCCCTACATAAATCCTATTTAAGGTATGCACTAATAGTCTACTGTTATCAATCAAAAACTCAATCAAACTACTGAAGGGGTTTATGGGTTTTGAATGTTCAAGCCAATAATTTGTCTATCCTTAATGTGCTTTAGAAACTTCTCCAAGTATGCTCTCTTGTGATTGTTTTTAATATTTATAATTATATGATCGAAGTAGGTGAGTTTATGGAGGACTTGGATGATTGCTTGGCAGGCATCGGGCCTCACAGTCACGCCCGACAGTGAGAAAAACTTCGCAATATCTCTTTCTGAACTCAAGTTCGCTGACATTTCAAATTATTGCGCGATTATTTTTATTTATAAGTAATTCACCTTTTATAAATATTAATTCTTCTCTTATGAAGATGATTATTAATAATTCTTTTTAATTGGCTTCTTAATTTATATAAACTTGAAGCAAGTTCAATATGTGAGAATAGTAACAATAATATTTTTAATAAGCAATTAATTTGAAATGCTTACAAAATTTTAAATTTAATTTCTAGTCAATGCTTGAAGAAATTCAAATATTATTAATTCCTTTTAAAATTAAAATATTAATTAATAATAATTTTCATAAAATTTAAATATTAAAGTCTTTGGTATTTTATCAAAAAGCTTTGAAGTTCTTTTAAGATATTTTTAATGAAAAAAATGATTTTTTATAGATAATTATATTAGTAGGAACGCAGTTAAATTTCAATTTCATGATATAATAATCTCTAACTTTTAATTTCCTAATTTTTGTTTAAAAAATTTGCAATATGTATACTGTGATTAATAAATATATAATTTAAAACTAATAAGTATGATTTTATTAAAATTTAAATTAAAGGGTTAAGCGTTTTTATTAATAAACTTTTGTAAAAATATCAAATCATTCTGAATTATATCGATTAATTAAGTAATTTTTAAACGGACAACATCAGTTTTAATTATTCCACTATTAAAATAAAAGATATTCAGAGGATTAATTAATATATGGTGACGTATCAAGTTAAGGTCAAGGAGTGGAAACTGTCTGATCAACTTTAATTGAGAGTTATTTCAACAAAAGAAGAAGTTGAGATTGCTTGTTAACTTCTTGCTGAACTAATGTCTCAGTAGAATCCATTGTACTCTTTAATAAATAAAATAAAATTCTTTTACTCAAAGGGCGAACTTGCAATTGAAATTTAAAACTTCTACACAAGCTACATTTCCCTTGTAGACCTAATTATCTAAGATGGCATCTCAATCATAGCTAAGGATTAGATTTCAAAGAGATACGTTGGTGCACTACTTAACATAGATTTCTTTCATTATGTACAACATTTCAAGAGCTTGGTAAATATATAAACTTCAATCGATTTTTTTATAAATTAAAATTAAGCTTTGAGGATGAACATGGAAATTATCAAATGTAGAAGTATAATTAATACAACCAAAACCCCGAAGATAATTTAAGAAGAAAAGGTTTGAAGTTTTTGAAATCCTAATTTAACCTCTATACCTATCAGTAAATGCTAATGTTCAACTAGGATGCACTCTAGAGACACAAAACAGTTGACTAGATTGGAGGAGGGGTCACCTCTGAATTTCAAAGATAGGGCTTATCAATGAAGATGCTGGAATTAAGTGCATAGTTTCAACATTAATAGTTTGGGTATCAATACTGCGTATCTACTCAAACAAATCACTGTAAAAAAATATATGAAAATAATCATGAATTTAAAAGTAGAGATTTATAAGTGATTATGAGTAAAAATTGATAAAGTATATATAAAATATATTGCAAATCATATTTCATAGAAATTTGCTAATAAGTACTATAGATTTTATTAAAAATTAAAGTAACTTTATGTATAAAATATAATTTTTAAATAATCATGAAAATCTCTTGATAAATTGAAAAAATATGAAAATTTTTTTAATTATTTATAGATCTTTATTAAGAATCTAATTCGATTGTACTAATTTCATTGTTGAGAATCATGTAACTTTTTGTAATATAAAATAATTATGAATATTGAATTAAAATAAACACAGATGTATTATTTTAAAAGCATGTGTAACTGTCCTTTATTCAATAATTATATAAATTAAATTAAAACTAGAAATCCTTTTTACTTGAGACCCAATTTAAGAAAAATAAAGTTATTGAGATTATTTAATCAGAAAAAAAAAATACTGTAATAGAGAGGCAAAATAAGTTTAATTTAAGCATTGTCAATTTATAATAATACTTTCCTTAATAAAACGCTCATATACAATCATAAATATTTTAATAATTCTACATGAATGTGAAAATATTTGAAGGAGTACTTTTTCCTGACAATAAAGTTATTTATTAAGCTTAAGTATTCTTCATACCGTTTTATTCTGATGCAAAACTCTGAAAATTTATTAAGTTATTTTTAAAGTGGTAGTTGGAGTAATTTATTAAATGTTTAAAATACATTGTCTTTCACCTACTTTTTTAAATGATGTTTGATGAAACTATGAATTATATTTGTAAAAAATAATATAGATGATTAAAATAAATCTAGTTTTAACTTCCATAAAAAATCATATTTAAAATTTTGTGGTCTCTCTATCAAGCAGCATGGCCCCGTTGGAGTTGTTTAAGCCCTGGCCCTCAGTGTTCAAGCCAATAATTTGTCTATCCTTAATGTGCTTTAGGAACTTCTCCAAGTACGCTCTCTTGTGATTGTTTTTAATATTTATAATTATATGATCGAAGTAGGTGAGTTTATGAAGGACTTGGATGATTGCTTGGCAGGCATCGGGCCTCACAGTCACGCCCGACAGTGAGAAAAACTTTGCAATATCTCTTTCTGAACTCAAGTTCGCTGACATTTCAAATTATTGCGCGATTATTTTTATTTATTACTTATTTCACCTTTTATAAATTTTAATTCTTATAAAGAAATGTAACTTAATATCTTTAGATGATTTATATATTTAACATAAAAATAGGTTCTTATTAGTTTATTTTTATATTGATTCAACATCATATTCATTAATTATAATTATGTCAGTTTATGCAATTTTTTAATCTAAAATATTTATTAGAAAATTAGAGGTCCATAAAAAGAAAATAAATTTAATTTTTTAATAAATAAGCATTTATAAATTCAAAATATTTGGTATCGAATCATTCATAATTTTAAAGTTATTTAAATTGAAAAATTTTAAGAATGATAATTATATTTTATCTATCAAGTTCAAAAAAAAAAACTGCTAATTTGACTTGAAAATTAAAAAATTCTGTCTATAAAATATAAATTTCAGGTGGAAACTATGTAATTTGAATTTGTTAATATTTTATAGAATTAATTTTTTTTCATAATATTATATAATAAAAATTAAAATAATATTTTTAATATAAATTTTAACTTCACTTTGGTGTGCTTCAATTTTTTCTCAAATTCTTTTATAAAGATTATAGCTCAAATAAATCATTAATAAGGCAAAACATAACTTCAATAAACTTGACATATAAATGCACAAATTATAGAATTAATATTATATAAAAAGATGGAGTAATTAAATACAATTTAAGTGGTAGATATATCATGGATCATATTAAAAATTTATTTAATTTTTTATGATTTATCATATAATAATATATATTGAGAAAAGTGCTTTGGAAAAGAACAATCGAATTGATTATAATATATATATTAAGAGTTTTATCTCATTTAGAATATGTAATTTGGTGAATAATATAATTAAACATAAAAAGAACTTAATCTTATGCTTTAATTTGTGCTAATAAACAATTATTAATAGTATTTTTAGATCCTTTTAAAAATAAAGTTGCAAAGTAAAAATAATTTAATATAAAGCATGTTAATATTGTATGTAGAATGATATTTCATAATTAATTAGAATGGGATAATTATAACTTTATCAGTTTATAAACTATTGAAATAATTCATAAAAACTAAATTTAATGATTTATAAGTATTTACACCTTGAATAAAAAAATAGCTGTATTAATAATATACCCTTCCATAATATACATTTATTTATATTTTAAAAGAATAATATTTATGCATTTAATTAAGGTATTTTTTAATAAATTTTACAAATTTATCCTATTTAAAAAGTTATTAAGCCCTGTATCAAAAGTTATTAATGTTAAAAGGACAATTTCTAGGCCAAATATTGGACATAAACAGCTATAATGATGAACCAACATCCATGCTTAATGAGCACATTAAAATTGTATTGATTTCTACTTTACAGTAAGTTAGAGATGCTTGTCGTTTCTTATCTTGTGTGATGACTGAGTAGAACCCTTTCTACTCGAATATTATTTTAAATTTCTTATTTTATTAGAGCATAGTGAATTTTAATTTCTAATGTCTATCTTTTTAAAAAGAAGATTCTTTTTGGTATATTATTAGTATTTATTGACTATATTTGCTCTCTACTCGACTGGAAAGTACAAATTTGATGTTGAGGACTCGTTCAATTATTTTTATTCAAGTTCAAAATATATTCTAGAAGACAGAATTTCCTTTTTGCTAATCGATTTAAAAAATAACTAAATCATCGGAGCACTTCTAAGTTTTGACTTTCATCACTCTATTAAGAAGATACAAAGTTTTATGATTTCAATATAAAACCTTAGTATAAAGTATATGTACTTATTGACCTACTGATATGTTGGGAGGTTCATCCGGACCAATTCAGATACCCATGAGTTCGAAATTTTGAAGGCAGTAGATTTTACGGTGTAAATACCTCATCCCAAAATTTCCTCAAAATAAATGAGACAAGAGCATAGACCATGCAAAAGTAATAGATAATTAATCGTTTTAATCGTATTTAGAATTTTTATTTGAAACAGCTAATAGTAGGGTCGAGTTGATAGATAGCTCGTATCCCAGATTAAATTTTTTTTACTGAAAAAAAGTTATTAAAACTTTACGAAAGAAAATCTCAGAAAGAGAGTATCCCTCGGGGTTTTTCCCCATTTTATCAAAACCAAACAATTATATTTTTCTGAGGAGGGTTTTTTACTTTTAATTCAAATCTAATTAAGAAAGTAGACATGACAGTGGAAAACGAAATTCACTTAGCAGTTACAGAGCAGCAAGAGAGCCGGCGTGTTCCCCTGTAACTCTAAGTCTGACATGTTGATTGTAGTAAAGTCTGATTATAGTATCTGGCTCACCTAAGCCGCAGGAATAAATTCCGTAAAGCTTTTAAACTAATATGTACTTATTTTTATGTGTTTTGAACTAGAATTTGGATTCTAGATGGAGTAATATCTCGTGAGTAACTTTTTTTAAAAATTAAGTATTGTTTTTAAACTTCAATTAGACTGACAACCCGAGAAGAAAAGGAATGAAAATGATGAAGCAATAGTTTTATTATTAAACCTACATTCAATTGAAAACCTTTGACTCTAATTTACTTAAGAAACATAAATTATTAGAAGTATCAGTAGGAGCAATAAGCTCGGAGTATTAAAAATAACAATTAATTGTTAAGCTTTAAGCTTTTGCTTCAATTTATGCACATTAAAAATATGGATATTATTACTTAATAGTCAGGTAAACTACAAATTATTCGAATTTAATTACAATAAATTCATTTTTAATTATATTTTGAAAATAAAATACAGAATTTTTAATAATAGTACTGTGTATCAATACAAATTAATTCACATGCACAATCAAAACCCCAAAACCCCTTAATAAGGAATATAAGTGCTTTGATTTGTAGGGTCTATATGGGTACATATTGGGGTTAGTAGAGAAAAAGCAGGTCTTATATGTATTTATACTATATTTAAAGAATATTAGGTTATTTAATTTAAACGAATATTTTCTACTTGTCACTGTTGTACCTCTTGAATCTTGCTCTCTCTATTGGCTCAAATAAGTCATCTAATGATTGCCTGGGATAGGAGTGAGCTCTCACGATGATCATCTATACTATTTTTCTAATTACTTAGCATAAATCTTCTTGCTTGATATGTTTCTAATCCAAACTAATTGATTATTTTTCATGCTTTGGGCAAAAATAAGACATGCATTTTATATCATTCTCTAATATAATTGCAGCTACTGCTCATACATCCCATTAGACTGAGCCATTTATCCATTCTTCTATGATTGGGAAGTAACCAGGTGTTTCAAGAACATTTGCTAAGTTTACAATCTCTTATCTTAAGGCACTATTGAAATCGATAACTACTACTTCTAATTGGAAGAGGTTCAGCATTTTATCTTCAGGCAAATTTCTATCAGCATATCCAAGTTCATGCTACTCCTTAACACCCTTAATCATATGTGAAAGAATATCATTTACGTCGTCGGGATATCTGTTTTTTTATATATAGATAGTATCTCAGAATTATTTCGAATTTCTTCAGTCTTAGTGCGATAAAACTATAGCTCAAAATGAAACCATAAAACTAAGTAAGTTCTTGCAATCTCTTCTCTTAGCCTCTCTCAGAATCATATATTCGTTAGCGAATTCATTTTAGTAATGCTCATTCTTTAAGCAATAAACCTAAATATTTTTCATCATAAATAGACCCTAAATTTTGCTAATTTCTATTTCTCATTTTGCAAATTGGCCGTATTTCTCAACTAACCCCGACTATACCCTACAAATTAAATCACTAAAACATTTAATTAGGAGTTTTGGGGTTTTTAATCATTAGCAAATAGACTCTGGAGATTATAAAAGGAAAAATTTTAATATTCAATTAAATTTAATTCGAATAAATCACATAATTTTTTAAATATATTCTAAGATCAATCCTTAGAATAGACTACAGTTGCAAGAATTTCACTTTAAGTAATGAGAAAATATTTGAAGATGTTGATATCCCAAATAATAAGGACGTCATTTACTAGGGATAAGTTTTAAGTTTGCCTTTTACTTAACAAGCCAAGCTATGATAATAAAAAAAGATATTAAGAGAAATTCCAAGAGTAATTTGATGATTAAATTTGATAAATAAAGTTGCTTTTTCATTAAAATAATTAAATTGATGTTTACATTATCTTATATAAATTTTTGCAAATATTTTAGCATTACGTAGTATTATTTTTTATTAACTCTTTCATTACTAGAAATAACATAATGAAAGTTTATTAATTTGATAAACAAAACAATATTAAAGGAGAAATAGTCCTAATTTGGTAAATTAATAAAATCTAAAATAAATTATAAATATATAACTAAGGTTTGAATAAAAAATAGTTTTCAATTCTATTACTAAAATAAACTAAAATCTGCTTTGCTTTTAAATTTATATGAATTTGATCTTTATTTTTTTTTAGATATTCATACTATCGTATATTTCGATTATTTTTAAATTGTAAATGTCTTTTCTAATGATGATTCATTAAGTTCATCCATTATTACTATTTTTTTAAAATTTGGAATTATAAAATCTGAGTAAAAATTAATAAATTCTTCTTGTATAAATACTTTTGGAGATAATATTTTTTATCAATTTAATTATCCCCAATACTTATTCTAAAACTTAAAATTTCAATTATAAAATTTAAGTCTATTCTTAAATATTACTTCTATTTCAATTCATTTATAATTTACCTATATTTTATATAATATAAATTCATTTAGAATTTAATAATGGATTTAGTGGCAAATAAGATTGAGAAGTGGAATTTCACAGATTAAATTTAAATGAGAGTTATAACAACTATAGAAGAAGTTGATATAGCTTGTAGATTAGTATCTAAACTGATTTGTGAACATAATCCAATGTTCTCATTAATTTTAATTATTATTTTTTAGTTTAAAATTTAATTTATTTTTCTCAAATGGGAAACTTGGAATAGATGCAGAAACTCTTTATCGAGGTTATTTTTCATTTGCAGATCTAATTATCAAAGATAATATATCAATCATTGTTTAGGATGTGGTTACAAAATAGTACGTGGGTGCAGTACTAAACATCGATTTTATTCATTCTGTCAATAAAATATAAAGCTTTAAATTTAAGAAATAATTAATAATAAAGGAAATTTAATTTATAGAAATTAAAGCTTTGAAGACACAGATGGGAAATATAGAATGGAAGATTTTTATTTAAGCAATCAACTCCTAAATTTCTTTTTAGTTTAATTAACCATTAATTTTATAAAGCATATTAATTTTTATATTATTATTTTAATTAGATTTTTTTAAAGAGCAAAGTAGATTCGAAAGAAACATTTAGATTCTTTAATAAGGGAAACGTAATTATTTAATAAAAATTTAAATAAAATATGGCATTAATTAAATATTTGACAGATTTAAAGAGTTTGAAGCTTAAACAATAAATACTTTATTACATTTAATTATTTAGTATTGTGAGCCTTTAAAATCAAAAACATATTTTTTAATTTAATTAATTATATTTTAAAAATCATTTGGGTATGCCTTTATTATAATCTCTTTAATATCAAATATTTAAAACTTTTTAAACATAAATAAAGAAGATTCGTCAAATATTAATTGTTAAATAAGTTTAAATACTAAGAAAATCCTACACATAATTATATAGTATTTAAGATTTTTTAAATCTTAACCCAGACGATAACTTAAGAAGAAGAGGTTTGAAATTCATAAAATCCCAATTTTACCTATTTGTCTATAATTAGATGTAAATGTTTAACTAGAATGCGCTTTAAAAACACTCGACTGTGGAATTAATAGGAGGGGGAGTCATAAAAGAATATCATATTTAAGGTTTTTAGAAGCAAATGCTTGATTTAAGTTCATAGTATTAGCATGAGAAGTATGGATATCAATACTGTGTGTCAGTTCAAATAAATCATTATAATGATAAACAGAAGAATTATTCATGATTATATAGATAAATAAATTTATTGAATGTTAAAATAGACAATTAATATTTATAAAAATTTAATATATCATATTTCTTAGCACTTTACTGATAAGTATTGGAGATAATTTATTTTAAAAACATAATTTGTACATTGACAGAAATATTTAACACACAATAATAATTGAAATTATGTAAATTAATTAAATCTTAAGATCGCTCTTGAAAATAGAATTTGATTGTACTAATTTCATGATTGATAATGAAATAATATTTGAAGGAGTGCCTTTTTATAATGATAGAATTCTCTACCAAGCATCACTATTCTCAATGCCACTATATAATTATCCAAAGCTGTGAGTTTTAATTTGATATATGAACAGAAATAAATGATTGTAGTTGTAAAATAAAATCCTTTCAGTTACAATATTTTGATATTTGTTAATTTAATAAAATCTAAAAAATCATAGCGTACTTACTATTTAACATATTCAGATTTTAATGATGTGTTTTTAGATTATTAATTAAGGTTGTAAAATTATATATAATTAATCCAATATCATGAAAACTTAGATTATTAATATTTGGCTTATAACTCATTTTTCTCCAAGTCAAAGGTGTTTTATTTAAATTTAGCAACAGTTTCTTTTTTGAATTTCTTTTTAAGCTTATTAGGAGCCAATTACACTTCACTTAATTCGGGAAGACTAGAAGTTTTTATGAAGTTAAATCCTTTATTCAGATCCTATTCAAGTTGCTTTGTATTTCCTTCATATTTATAATTTTGAAGGAATGCATTAGAAATTGGGAAATTAATTTAAATTAAGTTTATAATAAATTAAAATATTGGCAGTTATAGGTGGCCAATTTAAACAATCTTGGGCTCATTCGATAGAGAATTCAAAATTAGCTGGACTATATTATTGGAGGTACTATTTTATCGCATTCCTTGACCAAGATAACACAACTTTGATCTGAGGGTATAATTAAATGAATTTAGATGTGGTTAATTAAACTCAAGTTATCTCGCTCTGGGGATGAGATAATATAGTGTTGCCTATAGTAAAGTTCAGTTAATTTTGAATTCTCTTTCGAATGAACCCAAGATCGTTAAAATTGGCCAACTATACCTGCCAATATTTTTATTTATTATAAATTTAATTTAAATTAATTTCTCAATTTCGAATGTAATCCTTCAATAGCAAAGAATGAAATTGAAAATAACATAGATGGGAGATCTAAATTTCCTTCATCAGTAGAAAGCATTTGCATTGCATCTGAGTTTCTTTAAATGTTTTCGACAACATCATGTATTAATTAAGCTGTACCTTTAATGGATAAGGTACTACTGTTTCTTTAGGGAGACCTCCTCGTATGTTAATCTTGCTTTTTTTTGTACATGTCATAAAGCTTGAGAGTGGCTGACCTTGGTTCTTCCATCACACCCACTAAATTTTATCTTTCTACATTATTGAGCAAAAGCTGTAAATTTTTACTGCTTCTATGGGATCTATTTGACTTAGCATCAGTTTATGATTTATCACTCTATCCAATTATAAAATCTATACATTTTGAGCATGATTGAAACTCATTTTAAATTAAAAATACAAAAATAGTCAAATTTATTGAGGTATTAGAATTTATCTTAATCCATCAAAAACATCTCTCCCTGTATCTAATTCTTAAACTTAAACGCTTGGTACAATTTTAAAAGGTTATTGTTATTTTCTATGGCTGGCTGCTAATCTTTCTAAGCCTGGGGAGGTTGGTATCTATAAATGCTGGGGTAACTCGGTTTCAGAAGATATATTGAAATTTATAGGAGTAATTTTGCCAGTTTCAATTTTAAGATTTGAGATAGGCTTATGATTGCTAAATTTTTACTTGTTTAAGTTCTCATTGAGTATATTATCACTATATATACTTAAAAATTTGGAATTGGTTTGGTTATTTAGAGAGATTAAAAATTATTTAAAGTTAATAACATCGACAAAAAAGAAGATTCTTTTAACGAAAAAAGAGATTCGGAGATTTGGATTTTATCTAAGGTAAGGTAATTAAACTTTTGAACTAATACCTTACATTAAAGCAGCTTAAGTTTCAAAATTATAAGGATTGGTAGAAGTGGAAGTTAACTTAAATTAACTTCTCCTTTCTTTTTCAATTTCTTACTTTCTCAATATATTTTAAATTGGATCGTTTATTTTTGCGTTCCTATTCTCAAAGAAAACACCCACATCGATTTGTTTTTTAATGCCCTACAGAAACTTCTTGTATCTTGTGTTTGATGAATCGCCTTCTTCATTAAAACATAAATTAAATCATAACTTCAACCTTTATATTAAAATTAGTCCATTAAAATGCTTAGGGCAAGCAGGGGTTTTGGGAGTCCCCATTAAATCATCATATTTCGACCTAAGCTTTTTATTTGCTTCCTCTATGTTTTTTCGAACAGCTTCACTTCTCTAATCTCTCAAAGTTTTCTTACTTTACCCAATAAATTTTAATTCTTTCTTTTTTTTAGTCTTTTTTCTGGATGACGTTCCATAAAGATCTTTGTCATCAATGGATTACTTAATTATGTTTTCGAGTTGAATATGTTCATCTAAATCACCTTAATTATACTTATCAAACTTAAAAATCTTTAAAAAAATTTTCATACAAAATATAATAATAAATCTAAACTTTAAGAGACAAAATTTACTATTTTAAACTATGAAAGTACATGATGATTGAAAATTAATGGTTTTTTCTATGATTTCAACAGCATTTTATGAGGAGATTATATATTGCTTCCATTTATAAATGCTTAATTTTTAATGTTATTTTAAGAGAAATTTCTTTAATGGAGTGTTAATGTAGGACCATTAATTTTTGGTTTATTTTAAAGTAAATCTAATTTATTTTGATTTTGGGGTAAATTTATTTGCTTTTAATTATACTTAAGCAAAGGTACGCTGAGTTATTATAAACTTAATGAGTTTTACGAATTTACTTGGTTTAGACTTAAACTTTTCTCATTATTTCTGGAATTTTGTTTGTAATACATATCCTCATTTTTATTTTTGTCGAATTCATCATCAGATAAGTCCAAATTTTAATTGCTTTTATGCTATTTTTTGTTACCATTCAGCTTACTGATCTTATTCGATGATAATCTAGACTTTTCTGTATGCTGAAGCTTTATTTGACTCTTTGAAATCCCCTAAAATATCTTTTCTTAAAATCAAAATTTCAGGGTAAAAATTGAAGATTACTTACAAACAAATTGAAGTTGGGATTAGGCACATTAAAAGTTACATAAAACATGACTAAATATATTATTATTTATTGATAAAATAAGCTCGGAATATCTACTAAAGTATTATAATCTTAAAAAAACAAACATAACAAGTGAATTTCTTTTCATATGTTTAATTCTCTTGAATATCAATTGAAATTTATATAAATTTAATAGAAAATGGAAAACTTTTACTTCAGCCCGCATTACATGCAAAATTAAGATTCATAATAACCATCTCAGAGCAATTAGAACTCAGCTTAAAAACCTTAAAGTTATGATACCAAATTTAGGGGACTATAAAATGAAGCAGGTATCAACAACTGTTTCTTAAATGTGGTGATTTAATCTCTCTGGCATCTGTATAGTTTTAGACTGAATTTTCTCTCTTTCAAAGACCACAGACATTCTGACAAAGAAATATATCTCAGAGTAAGAAGAGCTGAAATTATATAATCAAGAAAAAGATCAAATAGCATGTCAGTTAACAATTTGCAAAATGATAACTCTGATAAAAATGGCCAATAAAATAATGAAAATGAAGATTTTCAGTAGGCTATTATGAATTCAATGAAGGAAGAGGGGAAAAATAGTCCTAAGAGTGCTAATCAAAACAAAAAATAAGTTCTTGAGTTTGGACCAAGCGAGGAAACTAAAGATGTAAAAGATGATTCTTTGATAAGATAAAGTTTCAATTAATTGCTAACAAAGGAAGAGGTAGAGCAATTATAAAAAGAGATCAGAGGAAAAATAAACAAAGATATCATAAAGAGCGTCTAGTAAAGTGAAGTATGTTTGTTCTGTAATTTGCAGGATTTATTCACAAAGTATGAATATCAAACTGGCAAGGTTCTCGAGCCTAAGAAAGTTAGACAAAGTTTGGAATAAATATTTTCTGATCAGAACTAAGATTTCTCTCTTGGACAAATGGGATGTGCTCAAGAGACTTTGGAGGACATTCTGAACTACTTACATAGAGAGTACTTGTTTCCAAATTATATAGAGTAATATCTATTAATGGATAAAGATTCAAAATTCAAGCTTGACAATGACTTGGATGACACAGGATGCGCACCTAAATGCCCTTCACATTAAACTTTTGGGTTAGAGTTTTGTGAGATTACAAGCTGTGCTTAATGTAAAATAGTGGATGATGTGTCCCAACTTAGAAGGTAGCTTATTCATTAAGTTTATGTTAAGGAGCTTTTGCAAACAATAGTTGAGTATAAAATCTAAAATGAATTCACGAAAGCTTTGAAGAAGATCATAATTGGTGAATCTAATTTTCACCTTTAGTATAAAGAACCCTCTATTTGTTAAAAATGCAATATTCCTTAGAAGATTTAGAGTAAATGGCTATTGGAAATGCCAAATATTTACACTTTCAATATGGTCTATGATCCCACTGATACTTAGGATACAATTAAATCTCAAATTGAATCTCTTTTTAAAATCATGCCTTATAAGATGGACCTCTAAGATTTCTTGAAAGTAGGGGAAAAGCGTGATTAAAACACTAATTACATTCTCCGAGGAATGATAACTTACTATGGAAAACATTATATATCCTATTTTTACTCACAAAAGCACGACACTTGGGTTTAGTTTAATGATCAGCAATTGAAATCTATTGGTAATTTCAAAGAAGTCATGAAGAAATGTATAAGTGGAAGATAGTAACCTACTACTTTGTTTTATGAGCATGAAGAAGTCATTATAAATGTACTGGATTAAGGGGTTGAGGAAAAGGAAGCAAATATGAATAAGAAAAGGGACAAAAGGTACTACTTTACAGATAAAGCAATCAAAAAGAATAATTTTATGATGGTTTAATATTTCAATTAGTTTCATTGTATACCATTCAATAATAATGCTTACCCATCATTAATTTTTGGATATATAATGCTGTGGAGAGTAGCAACTGCTATTTATTCTAATGAAAATATTTATTAAATCAGTATGTATATGATTTCTTTAAAATTCTAAATTACTAATACTATGGCTATATAAAATGTAAATTCCAAAAAACGTAAATTTAACAATCAAAAGAATCATTTTTTTCTCAAATTCCCATTTATTAATAAAGAAAAAGAAAAAAGTTTAATTTTTATAATTTAAAAAGGTTGGAAATTAATATATTAATATATTAATATTGCAAATAATGAAATTGATAAAATAAAATTTTCTAAATGAAACCCCTATTTACAGTAGCTGTCTAAAAGCCTTAGATAATAGTGACAACTCCAACTAATCATTATTTTGAAAAAGATTAATCTTCTGCTTTTGAATAGGATCTACTATGATTGTCTTCTTTAACTTCAAATAAATTGCCACAACTTAACTTTGCAGATTAAGAACTTATCACAGCATGGGGAGAAAGTAGAATTTGAAATAATTTGTAAAAATATGAATTTAATTTTGAATTTTTATATTTTATCAAATTAAATTGCATAATAATACTTTAAAGTGGAGTTGACCCTTTGACAAATTTCACTTCGCAAGTTAAAACTTCAGAAAGAATTATAAGAGAAAAGAAAAGTAGTTTTAATATTCAAAATGATTAAGCCTCTTTAATCCCTAAGAATTAATCATAAAATTTACTAACTCCAGTTATTAAAAATTCTGGAAATTTCAAGTTCAATGATATATAGTAGCCTCAAGTGCTAGAAGAAATGAGAAATTTGAGTCTCAAATCCCTAGCTACTCCCAAAAGCCAGGCTAAATTTGATGATTAAAAAGAATACTTCTCTAAGTTATGCACAAATCTCATTAAATCAATAAATAAAAAATAGTAGCAATAAAAATTGGTTTCAGGTTAAAACTAAGCAAAGTTATAGAATGAAAAATAATAGAAAATGTCTTTGGAATTAGCCCCTTTATTATACCCACCATTAATTACTCAGCAGTAATTATCGAATTCTGAGAGAAATAATATAGGATATTAGGATTAAGAGACAGGGAGTTAAAACACAAAAAGAGTAGTAAAGTTGAAATATAAACCATCTCCCTAATAATCAAAATTTGGAAATATGAACTAAAAGTTTTTTCACACTGGAATGTAGGCTTAAGCCCTAAATCTGAACAGTCAACTCAAAGAATTATAAAAAGTTATTTATTCTTTCTGCAAATAAACTATGACATAAATTATTTTGAATGTTTTCTGGATCACTAAAACAATGTAGTGCCAAGTCCTTAAAACAAAAATTACCCAATGCGACCTATAATAAAATCTTACTCTTAATCAAGGAAGTTAAGTAATACCCCTATCCCTCCTTTTCCTTCTTCAGCTAGCAAGCATTCTCAAAAATGGTCTCTTATTAATATAGATATATTCAAAAATTCTCCACCAGTTTCAACATCAAAACAAAATGAATTAAATTCTGGTAGTCCATAACCAGTTACTCTAAATAACTAGAAACCTCCATAACATCCAAATAATATAGGGCTTTAAAATCAAGTAACTACTCCAGAAAAGCAGTAATAGCAACAAGTTAAGTTTACATATAGAAAGGCCACTTTAAATTCTCAATAATAAGAATGGTTATTAGAACAACTCAAATCAAAAGAAAATAGTTTGGAGAAGGTTGATAATTTAAATATGAATAAATAGGTAGTGATGAGCAAGAAATGAATAGTGAAATTATTAAAATGATTATATTTAAAAATATAATCTGCGAGAGTTATTTTTTTACTTAGAGTGTCTCCTTTATTTTTATTAAGATAAAAGATTTAAATATAATTTGAACTTAATTCTGATATGTCTCAAATTCATTCTAAAGGAAATTAAATAATTTTAATTTAACAGAAAATTTAATTTTAGCAATATTTTTAATAATATACTTAATTTTATTATGAATATACCATTTAATAAGTAAAAGTTAATAATAATAAACTAAATTCCAAAATTGGATATAAATATTTAAACATCTTTCCTTTTTTTAAAAATATAAAATCTTTACTTATTCAGCAATAACCAATTCTCAAATTGAACAAAATCTAATTGATAAAAATTAAAATCATTAAATATTAAAAAGCCGAAATCAACCAATAATCCATTAAGAAATCAATTCAAAAATATTAAAAAATTTGCCTTCTTTTCATCAACAGCCTATTCAATCTTATTAATCTGAGGATAATTTCTCCCCATTATTTCGCAACAGTAGGAACTCTAAACTAAAAACTTAGAAATTGAATAGTGGCTTTAGTGCTTAATACTACACAATGAATATTGATAATCAATAGTAATTTAGACAGTAAAAAATAACATCGCCATTAATAAGTAGCAGTAACAAAGTATTTGGAGGTGAGCAAAGTAAGCCAGAGGTTATTAAGCTTTAAGGTACAAATTTATTGCTGTAAAAATTGATTAGTAAGGAGAAGAGTTTTATGCATCGTAGAAATATTAGAAAGAGTCTAATGTCAAACTGAATTACTAAGTAAATTAAACTGTTAAGTAAAAATAGAATTATCAATCTCAAACGATATTTTAATTTTATGATTCATTTAATTTTAAGAGCAATAATTATTTTCCTTCTCTTGCTTCTTTTATATTACAATAACTTTCCTATTTATTATATTTAAACTATCAATATTTTGATTTTGTGTAAATATTTTCTGATGAAATGTCTTATAGACTAGAGTGATAGGCTTTTGAATTTGATTGAGAGAGTAATTAAATTTGCCTATTTAAATCAATTGATCTCAACCTATTTTAATTTATAAAATACAAAAATCTAACTACCCTTTTCAGCAGGCCCCAATCAATTCAAATGTTTTTCGATTGCACATAAGACGGTTGTGGAAAAGTATTCAACTGCAAAAAGGCTCTAAAAGAGCATGAAAGAACTCACAATTATTGTAGAAATAATTTATGATAAATCTCTATTGAAATGATGAAAATTAATGATTAAAATGTTTGTTACAAACTAAATTAATTTAATAAGATAGACCATTCAAATGGTAAGTATAGTGGATTTAAGGAGTATTACCTGATAATAAAATCCTAACAAAATTATATTATAGCGAGCTATGCGACTAGACTTTTACACAATATTCCTCACTTCAGAAGCATGCCAGAGTTCATGATAAAAAGAAGCCTTTTAAATGCTCTACTGACGGTTGCTATTAAGCATTCTCACAGGTAATAAATCCTTTTTATTCTTGAGTCTGATTCATCTAAATTAAATTATATTAAATACTTTCAGACTTTAGTAAATCATGTTTGATTTATTTAATAAACTTAATTGGGATTGTTAAATTTTAAGTTTTTTATTTGTAAATTACTTGGATTAGGTATCGAACTTGATTCGACATCAACGTATTCACACTGGTGAGAAACCCTATGAGTGTGAAATATGTGGAAAACAGTTTGCTTCAGGTTCAAATCTTAAGCAACACATTCAAATTCATGATCGACAGGTATGCACTTTAATCTTCATTATAATTTTAGTAAAGTTTTCGAATTTAAATTATTCTACCATAAAAATAATTGGGAGGGGATTTTTAGGAATATAGATGCCTTTTTATATTTCTTCATTAATCCAAACTTGAAACTTATTGATTTATTTTTGTAGGAAGCTAGAAGTCAATATAAATGCATCTTCGAAGGGTAAATATTTCTTTACAAAAACAGGACTAGCCAATAGTCCCTTTCGTCCAGTCTTTTAATAATATTTTTTTTTGGTCATTTGAACTTTACTAATATTTGTATCATCTAATATAGTAAATACATCAATTTTAGTCTTTTTTACGAATTAAAAACCCCATTTTAAATCCGCATATATATTCAATTTGTACGTTTTTGATTAAAAATAGATTGTATATAGATGTGATAAAAGCTATCTATATCCATCATCCTTGAAAAAACACTATACTGTGAGTCATAAGGAAGAGTACTCCTAGTACCTACAGGACAGAAAGAGTAAGTCAAGAAATTTAGTCTAAAGCAACTGATGTATAAATTAAATTCTGATCTAATTTTTTCTACATTTTACACATTTACTAATTTACTATTTCTATAATAGTTGAAACATGTGGATTCATGTTTTTAATTAATACTAAAGCAATTTCAATAATTAAATATACTTATAATATAATTGATTATTGATTCCATCTTAAAGACGGCTAAACGATGCTAAATGATGATTACAGCTTACAATAAAATCTTAACTTTATTAAATAACCCCAAAACCCCTTAGTAGTAATATTATTTGATTATAGATGCCTTTGGACTAAAGGATATCGAATAATTCAAAATTTATCATCAGAATACGTTTGCTCAATAAAATTAACATCATCAGCACTTATCCCAACCAAATTCACAAGCTGCAACCTTGCAAAACCAACCATAGCATTACTCACTAGAGTTTTATATAGAATAAATTTAATTGTTTTTAATGAGTAGGCCATAAATTAGCATTATAATCTAGCCCCAGCAGCATCAAATTCAAGCCATCACAAAAACTAGATATAGAACCAACTCAAACATTCAAATATTATTTAATTGTAAGGGGAGGGAAAGAAGTTTCAAGCTCTTAAAAATAAGATTTACCAAGGTGTGATTAAGTTTCATGCATCTTGAATAGAATATTTTATTGGATTTTATAGATATTAATTTATTTTATATAGACTTTTGCTTCCTTAAATCATTTAGAATAAGTATATTTTAAATCAATCTCCTTTTGATAGCACAATCTTTTGATTTTATTGAATGGATATTAATATGTTATTTGAAATTTTAACTACCTATTAATTAAGGATGCATTGACTGCAAATATTTATAAATAACAAAAATAATTCTATGAATTTAATTAGGTAAAGAGCATTTATTTATAATTTTCGCTGAAAATAATATTTCCTATGTATTTATAATTGATTAAAAAGCATTTGATCCCTAAAAATAGAAAAGATACTTTATAAAAGAGTACTCTTAGAGTCTTAGAAAATGCTGTGAAATCATAAAATGCTAGTTTTTTATTGATCTTAGAAACTGTTTAGTAATGAGTTGCTATTTTGAATAATTATTTTTATTTATTTTAGGTTAAAATTGTAAAAAAAAAAACTTTCTTTAACTTTATAATTCTATAAATCTTAATAAGTATTTAAGGACCCTGTATTATTTTCATATCTTGAAGATTTAAAAGTGCATTAATGTAAACTTGTCGTTTCCTTGAAACTTCCCCCCTCTATATTTTATAAATGTTTACCCTTAAATATCTCTGATATAAAATATAATTTATGTCTAATATTGATATAGGGGGAGTAGGAAAAAGTTAGCACCTTGACGATCAGCATAGAAACTATTTCTATCATAATTACTAAGGCACCTTAAATCCAAACCAATACCAGCAGCAACTTACTCATACTACCAATTAAAATAATAAATTTAAGAGCCCAATATCTACAATTGGAGCATAAAATGGGCTTCATAATTTGGCATTTGTTTTTTAATTTCAAATCTTATAAATGAGATATCAATAAACCCCCTCCCATAAAATATATATCTTGGTGGAAATACATCAGGCTCAGGCAGCAATAATGCTAATTAATCATTACTGCCAAGTAAAAGACATTCAAAGCATTTAGACTAGTCTAATCTACCATAAACTAAATGATATTTATTTTAAAATTTATGAATCATTTATAATATCAACTTACAACTTTTGAGTTTTTTGTGATAAGTATGTGAAAAATTTGTTAATAATATTGATTATCTAGTATTTCTTAACCTTCAAAATACCTTTAATTTCCAAAAAATATGCTGCTATAGATTATAAAGCTATTATGAATTTTATTTATTAAAATAATAGAAATTATTATTTATTTGCTAAATTAAACAATAAAACATCTTTTAGTCATACAATACTTGATTTATTATTGTGAATTTGTTGACATTTATTTTTTAGAATTTTTTTCTATTTTATAAACTCAATAGCAGTCAAAACTTGCAGGAGGCAGTAGCTACTAAGAGTCACAGTATTTGCCACAAAAATAATAGCAATCTTCGACTTAAAATTACAACATCGATCAGGAAAATAGCAATGCTTAAATTTAGCAACAAATCGGTAACAAAAGACAAAAAATAAATAATCTCAATGATAATTTACATACTTTTATAAAAAGCCCTAAAAATGTTTATAACATAGTTTTAAATTATACAAATTGATAATTTTCAAGCCAACTCCACATCAATTTATTCACATAATTATGAAACTTAATAAAACTAAGCATATTATTTTTAATATTATTAATAAATCCACTCTTGCTAATATTTTATAGTTGTCTACATCCCAGCTAAATTAGAATGATAGCGCCAGTGGAGTTTAATCAATATTTCACACTTCAAATAATGTCAACAATAATTTACTTAAGCTAGAAAATGATGTGAAATATATTTACTTAATATATATATATATAATTTTCATATTGATGAGTAGTCTGTTGATGCCAATAATGAGAAAAATAAGTAAGTAACTTAATTCCAATTACAAGGAGAAGACTGCTCTCTGTCAAAGGATAGTAAAGAAAAACTACCTAAAATCGAGGTACAAGATGTTTAAAAAAAATATTGTGTTGAAGAATTTTGAAATTTTTATATTATAAAATAAATGCAGACTTGATTTCAGGGACTGACCTTTCTAAGGAAAAAACTCTCAGAAATCTTGCCAATATTGCTAATAATAAAACTATTAAATAAATGAGTTTTTTAATATGCATTAAGAATTAATTTTTTCTGAGACTATAGTGAATAGGAAAACAGTTCTGGTACTAATAGCAAACAGCCTTTGAACAACGGTGAAAATAATAACAGCATTCAGCAAAATGCTCAAACTATTATAAATAATAGATTCATTGATCCCTCACTTAGACATCAAGATACCGTCTACTAGAACCATTTGATAAACTAAGTCCATTCGCTCTTAGAGCAGCAAAACTAGATATTTATTAAAATTTTTGAATTTTAATTTTCAACCTCTTTCTAATCATCCCATGTGATCTATCATTTTTATAATGAGATGTTTAACAGAGCTATGGAGTCATAGTAGGTACTAAGTAACACTCAAGGGATATAGCACACAGGACCAGGCATAGTGGGCTAGAGTGGTATTATTGGAGACTAGGGAAGTAGTGCCTAGTAAACTCCTAAATTTATGCATTCCCATAGCACAGGGCCAATTCTTCAAAACCCAGCTCAAGACACCAATTTACAAGCATCTATGCCCTTGAATTTCTAGAGACACTTCATTAATAGCAACAACAACCTTAACCATGTTCACTCTTTTATTTTATAAGTAATCAGCAGTACCAAAATTCAGGATTCCATCAAACTTCTGGTTAAAATTTATAACAATAAAACTTACTTTAATAAAATTATACTGCTCTCTAGCAATAACTCGCCTTAAATTAGCTTCACTTTAACACTATTACTAATAGCAACCACGGTTCTTATTTGGACAGAATGTCTATTATTAAATATTATAGTGTTAATTTTTTAATGAAAGTATTTTTTATAATCACGGATCCCACTCTATGATGAGTCCATCTGTCTACATTAAGAAGCCGTCCCCTCATTTATTGAACCTATAGAATCAGCTAAATCATGGAAGTGGCAATTCCTGTCAATCAAGTTAATTTATAAGACAAAATCAAAACTAGCAAATGAGATATAGACAAGGGTAAATGATTGGTCAAAGCACTGCAAACAGTGGCATTAATTTAAGAGATTTGCACAAGCCTAAGGTTAAAATAATGTTTATATACCTAACTAATGCTTAATTTTCATTTAATTAAAGCCTAAGCCCATGAGAGAGGTGTCTTTTGGCTAGTAACAATAGAATCTTCCTTAATCATCCTTCGGTCATCAAAACATGGATGTAAATTTGAACAATTTGATGCAATAAAACGCAAATTCATAACAGTAGTAAAAAACATTGCTCTAAGCTGAAATAGAGAATGACTAAAGTCTTTGCAATTTGGCCTAATAAGTGCAAAATAAGCAAATGTAAAACGAAATTAAAAATGATAAGATTTCAGATGTAAACTCCATTGCTTCACAACTTGGGCTTCCACATGACATCGAAATTCCCTAGTTTAGAAATTTGAAATATTTTAGGTTTTTTAAAGTAAATTTGGTTTTGTGTTAAATTATCTAGATAAATACCCTCAGACCAACAATCAGTAAATTCACTTGAGGGTAGTCACAATTCAAGCAAAGTAAACCAACTTAATGAAAGTAAAACATCGAATGAATCTGGATTCAAATAAGTTAACAAAATGTTCTAACCATAACCAAACGCCAACTCGGGACTCTTCAGTATGATGGCCAATCACTTAAAATATGATTCTAGAAATTAAATACAATGGTTTATATCAATACTCATATTATAGAATCAACAACCAAGCAATATGGTCATGAAGAGAAGCAATTCAACATCTGGAATATTAAGTAACTAATTGCTAACAAATGACTCAATTCGCAAATCTCATTAAAATTTCTTTAACTTTTCGTAAAACTGAGACTATTCCTTTATTTTTATTTCTTATAAGAATTGAAAATCTAGTTTCTATCAGCAGTAGGTGAACAATCTTTTGAAGCAAGGTTACAGTAAGAACTAAATTCAAAACATGAGCAACCTAGATATCGGAAATTTCGATCAACAGTCTCACTGTTCAAGCTAGAATTTAGAATCTGCAAATTTAATGTCTCTAGGCAACTATACCGACTAACTTCACCTCATTCAAAGTAAAATTTAACAAGTTCAGCCTACTGGAGGTTTGGCATAGTAAGAAAAAACATAAATTTTCATTCATAAATTCAATTTTAAGCTCATTCATTACATTCATAAAGAATTTAGTTTATATTTAAGAGAGAGAAGAATAACTAAAGAACATTTAAGAGACTAAGGAGTGAATGGTATGAGATTTCAAATTGTAAGAATATTTAACAAGTACTACTGACTAACTACTACTGACAACTTATATTCAAACTAATATTTTATAATATATTTAGCATTCACATGAATAATGCTGGGCTTTATTATAATTTTAATTTTGTATTAAAGTATTGTTGAACAATTTACTTGAAAATATTTAATCTTAAGAATAGGGATTTTTATATTAATCTTAAGGAATTAAATTTTGAATTTTTCAATAGATAACATAATTTATGGAAATATATTGGATTGAATAATAAAGTGAAAACTTTTTAATATAAAAACTTATTACTATTTATTTAATCGATTATTTAATTCAAAGCAGATCGTTTTCTTATTAAATGTCATTATTGATTTTATTTTAATTTCTTTTTAAGCCCTCCAAGCCAGCACTAAAGCTTAAATATAAATTGATTGGGATATTAATTTTTTATATCATTTAAATTAATGAAATCTAACCGATCAAAATATCTCAAATTAGCTTTAATTTAAAACAAATTATTTAAATAAATTAACGATAATAAAGAATTATTTATACTTAATAGGTTCTGACAACAATAAAATGAAAAAGATATTTGAGAAAATAGAAATTATAATGAAATAAAAAATATTACTACCATTAAGACGATAATAAAATAAATTAAAAAAATACCACGAAAACTTCTCATTTAAAAACTTATGTATTAGAATTCTATTTTAATTCTTATATTTTTAATGGGTAAAAGTTACTTCAAACACAAGTTAAATTATAATAATTCTTCAAAATTATTTATTAATAAGTGATAATGTGAGAATAGTGCAAGTTAGGCTCCTCCATACTCTGTGATTATTTCCCAGTAAATGTTGGCAGATTTGTTGGTTTAAAGAATTTAGGCTAGAACTAAAACTTGCTAGAGGAGCTCGGCGAAATAGTTTGATTTATTATATCGAATTCCCTTTGCTAAAGCTGAAAATGAGGATTTGTTTAAGTATCATGATTTAATTAGTTTGGGCTCGACTGTCTGTAATCCTCATCTTCGTTTTGATCCTCTATTATTTCTATATTTGTGTTCATGGTATTGTGCTTGAAAGGATTCACATGACTAGACTTGCTTAATAGATGAGAAGTTTAGAGTTTTTAGTTTGATTGAGACACTGTCAAATTGGATTATCTGTTTAGACTCCCGCTTCCCACTTTTTAATCAGTTTTCAGGCGCTAGGTGTTTGGAGATGTAGTAGTAGTCATGTGTTTTTTATTCAAAATGTTGTTTCTAGTAGATGCTTACTTGTGCATTTTTTCGTTCATTATTTAGAGATGGTTTGATGTCTAAGGTTTCTTACCAGAGACTGAATTGCCCGAAATTGAACCTTTAGACATATTATTTTTATTTGGAATATTTGAAGGCTGTTTAGTCATTTTATTGTTTTAAACTGTAAGTTTTTATCTCATAGATACAGGTGAGAAGACTTCAGTTTTTGAAGTCTGGCGTTTATTTATTGATTTAATATGGCCCAGGTACATTTAGCCATTATTATCTTAGTCATCTTCATAGTCAAGCACTCTTAATTATTGAGTCATATCATGCACAAAGCGGTTATTATAAAACATTTTAATCCAATTAAATTCAAGTGGTAATAGAATAAAGATGGACGTTATATATTTTTTGAAAAATCGAAAATTTGTTGAATTTCTTTAAACTTTTTAAGGATTTTAATATATTTGTAGATGTCATAATTCTTTGCCAATAAATTTGAATAATTTTGAGAAACTTAGTTTAGTTGTCATTTAATGGTGTCTCTTCGTCATCTTCTTAATCCACGTATTCTACCATCATATTCTCAAATTTGTCAATAATTTAGTTTGGGGAAGTATTTAGATTGTAATGCTTCTTCATATCCTATTTACTTGCACTTTTCATAATATATAAATATAAAACTTTTCAAGCCAGCACTCAAATTTTTAGCTGCTTAAAGTCTACTTGACCCTGAAAAGTCCCCTTAGATTAGATTATTGCTTCTTTATGTATTGTATCCTGGCAATTATTTCCCAGCTGAGGAGTGTAAATTTGCGGTATCTTATTTCTTATGACTAGCATTTTATTTAACTGTAAGATATGCTCCAGTCAACTTTTTATCCGAATAAGATTTTCTTTGCTCTTCGTTTTTTATCACTCGTTATTTAGTTCCTTCTGTTATAGTTTATTTCTTACCTGAGGTATTATTGAAGGAATTTTTTAGAGATTACTGCTTGCTTAGGTTACTCTTACCCACACTAAATAATTATTAGTGCTATTGATTGGTTTTTCTTGAAATTAGATCCTCTGAATAGTCGTCACTCATAGAATTAGGGTTGAAGAGAAGTATCTTCGAAGATGGGCAACTTTCTAGCTGATAAATGTTTTACAAATGTGTAGGTATTTATTGTTGAGTAAAGACCTAAGTTTAAGATCCCAGAGCGATCGATGAAGATTTACTCTTTGAGTTTTGAATTATCTCAGTTGCATTGTAATGCATGATATTTCCACTGCTTTCATGATTTTATATTGGAGATCTATAATCGCCTCCCATCATGGTCGATTTCGTTTTACCTTTGATTGGAGACCTCATTTACAAAGAATTACTGCCGTCTTGATTTGTTATGTATCCATTACTGCCCTTTCTTTGGCTTTCTTGATTCAATAAGGGATTCTAGTTATTGCTAGCACTAATTAAATATTTCGCTTGTTACAAGTAATTATTGAGTTTTTTCTCTGTCAACTAAGCTATTTAGCTCTAATTCAACTAGTTTTGTGCTTGTCCTGGGATAATTAAATCTAAAAAGAAATTATAACTAAAAATTAAAAATAATTACTAGAAGTGGAGCTATTTTTATACTAGCCGAGACCCCCAAATCCTTGATTAGAGTCTTCAATATTTTATTAGGGAGAGTGTGGATTATTAGCATAGAGATTGTCACTTTTTTATTGATTGTAATAAACTTAGAGTAAAATATATTATTAGTTTTTTAAAGAAAAGAAGAATGTTAATTTATTAATTTTTTGAGGGAGAAGCCGTAGTTATTTTAGATTCTACTTCTCCGTCATCCATCATGTAATAGTACTATTTAAATATTGTTTAAAACTCTTTAAAATTATTACTTTTTATTAGCCATCCTCGATTATGTGATCCCCATTATTATTTGACGCACTTCCATTATTAATGAAATTACCTTAAATTGTCAGTTATTAATTGGAATAAACTAAATAAATCACTAATATCAATATTCTTAAAGTGCATTTGCAATAAATTACTCTGTGTGAAATCCTCAGCATCTGTGAAATTTATTTCTTGTCCATTGATATTGCTCTCTGCATGTAAGTCAATAGGTCTGCTTGGATTTTGGATTGGTTGCAGCTAGCCTTAACCTGATAAATCTACCTGTTAGCCATTGTTGTTTTAAATTAAATAATAACATTAAATCATTCCAATCATGATACAAAAAATAATAAAATTAACAATATATGAAATGATTGTTTTATGCGCCTGGGATTTGGTTATCACCAAGGCAAGAGAATAGCTTTTTGAACATATATAATTTAAACTAATTACAAATATAATAAATTAATAATTAAATAAAAAAGACATTCAATCTTAATTTCAATTAATAATATAGTTAGATTGCTTAAGAGAAGTTAATATAAATATTGCATAAAAAGATAATGTCTTAAAATTATAACAAAATTAAAAATAAATATTTGATAATTAAAAATTTGATAAATTAAGATTGCGAAGGCATTATAAATTGGCTAGATTTTTTCTGAACTATATAGCTATTATATAATCATTGACATGGCTTTAAATTTAATTAGTCAGTGTTTTTTAAGATTAATTTAATTGTCAAATTCAATAATTTTTCAAAAATATTTATAGGTAGTATAATTTTTACAGATTAAGTAAAATAAAAAAATTTTTCAATATTAATTGATAGTAATTATTTTTATTTAAATATATTAAAATCCTTCTCATATTTTATTTTATACTTGGAAATATAAATATGTCAATAAAATCAATCGGATTGGGATCAAAGAGTTCCTTCTCTGCCAACAGACTGGGTTCAGGCGGTATTCTCAGAGATACTGCTGCACAAAACTTATTAGCTTCTAAAAACGGAAGAACTGGCTTTGGAAATCAAACCACCAAGACTAATGCAAGTGTTGCCTCAAATAATAAAAACACAGCTGTTATTATTGCTAGACTAATACCTATGTTGAAAACTTTTTCATTCGTTAAACTTGTCTTAAAATCCTAAATTATGAACCAATACTTACGATGAATTGGAGCGTATAAGATAACAGTGCTCGATTGGCAACGCAAGTCAATATGAATAAGAGATGCGCACCAATGAAAGACTCAATCTCTAAGATAAATCTAGAGCCAGAGTTTAAAACTGGCCAAACACAATTGAAGCTTTGAGAAAGAAAAAAGATGAGGAGCGTATCCGCAGATTAGAGGAAGAAGAAATTGAGAGGAGAAAGGTTGATGCACTTGAATATGAATTACAAGTTCAAGCAAGACAGCAAGCCATCGAGAGAGCCAATAAACACATGCATGATGCTCAGGATTAAGTCAAAGCTTTCCATAGCAAGATTATCCTAATTTCATCTAATATACATAAAAGCATACAGACAAGTATTTTTCCTATTATTTAGTAAAGATGCTGATGTGCGATACCATGCAAGAGAGAGAAATGTAACTGTAACTTAGAAAGAGAAAGTAAGAAATTGATAAGCAAATTTCAAAACAGTGGGAAGAACTTGAAAGAATGAAAATGGACGAATACGATGATAAAATGAGGCAAAAGCTTCTAGATGAGTATGAGAAAAAGATGGCAAATTAAAAAATTATAAACGATTAGCTCCATGCTTTTAAAATGAAGATGATCAAGCGCATGTAAGATGAAATGCTCGAAGGAGAATTAATTCGCAGATAAGTTGATGACGAGCTTGAAAGAGAGAGATAAAAAGAGATGGAGAGAAAACAAAAACAAATAGATCAAGCTGCAAACTTCAAAAAGGCCAATAATCAACTAGTAGAAGCTTAATTGATCGAAAGACAGAAGGAACTCGAAGAACAGAAGCGCATCGAGGAATACGCTAAGCAGAGAGATGCTCTAGACAAGCTCCGCAGAGATAAAGAAGAGCAAAAGTTCTAAGAGAAGCAAGAAACCAGATAAAAGCTTATCGATAGACAATCTGAAACCTTAAGAAATATGAAGAGCAAGGAAGAAGAGATTCTAAATAAATAAGTTGCTGAAGCTGAAGAGAAGGCCATGAGACTATTCGAAGAGCAAGAGAGAAGAAGAATCTAAATGAAGGAAGCTATCGAAAGATCCAGACAGCAATAAATTGATAGAAAGCAGCATGAACGATTCTAAGAGGCAAACGACCAGAAAGAGTTCAGTGAGTTCTGGAAGATTAGAAACGAGGAGCTCGCTATCGCCGAACAACAAGAAAAAGAAGAAGAGAGACTCAGAGGTGAGGAACTTAAGGCATTCCATAGAAGATAGATGGAAGTTAAATAAAAGAAGGCAGAAGAGTAATTCAAGCAAGATCTCGGTGAGGCAACAAGGGCTCAAGCTCTACTAGATCAGCAAGAGAAGAACTTCTACTCTTATGCAGAGCAAGCGGTTAAGACGTGGCAAGATACTGGCAAGAATGTTAAGCCACTTATATTGGAACTTAAAAATTACAAAAAGCAAGTTCTCTGAATGCTTATCTAAAAATACTATAATATTCATAAAGAAAATTTCATAATTGTGTTATTTTATAATTTAAGTTTCATTTTTTGTTAATCATATAGATCTAATAAAGGTGAATTTATTTTTTTACTTTAATAAATTTAATAAAATGTCATATTAATCGTTACCAATTTCTCCAAAAAATAATGATTCCCAAAGGATCTTGAGAAAGAAAAGAATAAATAGATACTTAGAAAATCGAAGTATATTTTCAACAAAACTTGAATTTAAAGATCTATTTCATAAGTTCATGCAACCCAGAAATCAAGAAGAATAATATTCTAATATTTAAAGTTTAACTAATGATGATAGTCAGAACCAATCAATTGGTAAAGGAAGAAATTAAACTTTGCAAATTCCTGATTCTTAAAATATTTATCATACTATTGACTAGAGTAGACGTCATAGTTAGTCACTTATTGAATAATCAAACATAGATTCTGATAATTAAAGTACGACTAATTTCACGGAGGCCCCTAGTAAAAATAGTTTTGTCCCATTTATGTAAGAACGGAACTACCTTGGAAAATTATATAGAGGAGATTTAATAAGTTAAAACAAAAATTTATCATAACCAAGACTATCAAAAGATCCAAGCATTTAATAAAGCCCTTACAATGAAATTAAAATAAATGATTAGGACATTAATCTTGAACCAAACTTCTAGAAGAATAGATTAAGAAACTCTTCATTGCTATAAAGCGGCCTTAGAAGTAAATAAAATGAGCTTTCAGTTGATTATAACATCTCTATTATCTAATAACCAGATGTATCTGAAACAGTTTAACCATTGTTAAAATCTAGAAATTTCAATGAAGTAAGCAGTAAAACAAGATTATCAAATAAAATTTCTCTTTTAAAACTAAACAGTATTTCAAGCACAAAATAAAGTTAAAGTTAGTTCGATAAATTGAAACATTTTGATGATTTCTTATATTCAGATTATCAAGCAATTGTTACGAAAATATTAGAGAAAAAAAATAAACGAAAATTGCATCATCATACATTTTCACAGTAGAAAGATAAGGTCCAGGATTCTAGAAATAATTTAACTTAGGTAAAAATTTAACATGTTAAAAATATTTATAGAGCTAGATTTCATCACCTTCTCCTGGATAGTACGAATGGGATAAATCATTTGAAACATCAATAAAAACTAGAAAAAGCGCTATGGTTGATTTCTCAAAATATATTAAAAACCTAATATAATCTTAAACTTTTTATCATAATTTAAATAGAATAAAGGAACTCAATTGTTCGAAAAATACATCTTAAAATCAATAAAGTATTTGTTAAAAAAGTTAAAATTAAAGTCTTAAAATAAAGGAAATAATCTTAAAAATATAAAAAACTATTGATTATTTTTATCAATAAAATTAAAAGTTAAAATATATTTGTTTCAAATTGATTTTCCTAAATTATTAAACTCTATGATAGATTAATTTTTCTGAAATTTTTCACTGTTTAAATTGACAGATAAAAAAATGACATGTTTTCCCCTGATAAATCTTATGATCTACCTTACCGACATCGCTTGGGAATAAGCATAGATCTCGAAGTAAACAATCCCCTAATTTAAAACGTGAAATCAGGTGTAGCTTTTGAGAAAAGAGTCGACCGTGAAAAAGTGAGTTTCCTTAGAAACATCAATAAATAGCTTTCAGTCTAGGAATAAGAGCAGCTTGACATGAGAAAAGAAAGATAGACTAATGTTTTATCCAGTTTATCTTAATTAGACGCTCATCAATTCTAAAATATTAATAAATTTGAAGTCAGGCAGTAAGAGAAGTAGAAGAGGGAGATTCAAACTGTCCTGCCTCAGTTGGACAATACTTTATAATAGAGTAAATAAGTCAAGAGGAATATTAAGAGATTCTTGAGGCATACATATAAAATGACAGAAGATGTGTTAAAGAAACAAATTAAATCTCAAATTAAATGATTGAAAATTGAGCAATTTTAATCAATATTCAACCTTAATATTGGTTAAATATAAATGAAACAAAGAAAAAGGGGGGGGGGAGTTTCCTGCACTCGTTTATGATAAAAAAAAATATTATAGGGAAGTTTCCTGCACTTTTTTTAATTTTATATTTTTTATTTTTTTTTAAATTAAATTTCTCTTTATAACAACTATCAACCTACTTCAGGTCTAATTTTATTGTTATAATTACTTTAATTTATTAATCAATAGTCAATATCTTTCTTAAGATTCAAAAAACTCTGACATTTTTATCTTATTTTTGTAGGTTTTGTCTCTTAAATATTAAATTGCTTTACTATAGTAATTCAATATACTGTATCCAGTTATAAGTGTAATTCTGATTCAATTTATCTTGTTCTTACCATGCCTATATAATGTTATACTATATTTTCTTGAGCTACTTTAATGATGAATAATATGCTCTTAATATTTGATGGGTCATAAAAATATTAAATTTGTTAATTTATGCAAAATTTATTAAATTTAAGATAAATAAAAAAGCAGTGCAGGAAACTTCCCCCAAGAAAATTCATAGAAAGACGAATCATTCATATTTACTAAATAATTTTTATGATTTTAAATTTTGTTAGTTTTAATAATTTAGTCTTTAGACTATTATATATTTAATAAATAAACGATTAAGTTATTAACATTATTTTTTATAAATATTTATAGTTAAAGTTGCTTTTATAATATTAGCTTATAAATTCTCGTAACATAAAAATTGAAGAAAAAAAATATATATATAGGTAAATAAATGTTAACTGCCATTAGACTTTGACAATATTAAAAAGAAGATTGGTTGGTATTTAAAAATTGCCATTGAATTTTAATTTAGTTGCACAATTAACTAAACTGCATTGACTGAATATAAGAAACGACTCATCGTTTAAAACTTTGTCATTTCTCATAACATTTTTCAGTTTTGATCTTATTATTTATACGGTATATCGTAATAATTCTAGTTTCTAATGCTTAGAATTAGTCAGACTGCTCATTTAATTAAATATATAGTTGCCTTAATAATGACACAAATTTTAATGGATCAGTAGAATCTGAAGAAGTCATGTCTCAGAGCTTGATCGCAAGTCAACCTCTGCTTTGGATTCCACTTAAGCATACCTTCAAGCAAATCAGCGCACATCCTTCTGTCCTCAATCTATGAAAAAAGTTTTTGATTTTTTATGTTACTTACAGATAGTTCCTTAGGAAGAATATGGACAAAGTCTTTCTTAGGGATATCGTCAAGTTTGTGAACCAAGTTAATGGTGTCTTTAGTCATTTACGAGGACATATGTTAGAGGTCGTCCTTAGTTGGAAGACCTAAGACTGCGACTTGTTCAATCAATTGGCTTCCTTCTGTTTTGCCAGGGAATAGTGGTCTTAAAGTCAAGAGCTCTGCAAAAATGCAACCAATCGCTATAAGCGTAAAATAATAAAAAGTGTAAGCATTTTTTACTTGATTTATTCCCATTTTAAATTGCTTATTTTAAAATAAGTTAAACTTCATGAACAATGATAATTTTGTATGAAATCCTAAACTGCCACTCTTCTTATGAAACTTACCCCAAATATCGATTTTACTTGTGTAGTCAGAGCAAGCAAGTATTAATTCAGGTGCTCTGTAATATCTGCTCACAATGTATGGAGTGTTGAGGCCACCATCATCAAGTATCTTTGCTGACCCAAAATCGCATATTTTAATGATTCCTTCTTCAGTCAGCAAAATGTTCTCTGGCTTCAAGTCTCTGTGGCAAATTCTTTGTTGATGAACGTAGCGCATTCCATCTAAAATCTAGCGCATGTACTCTCTTACTTCATCCAAAGGAATGTATTAATTAATGTTATAAAATGGACAATCGTTTTTAGGTTGAAATAATAAGAGAGAAATTAATAATCACTCTGACTATTAAAGAGACCAAATAAATTCTTAGGAAGATTTCAACAATTTATATTTTATTAAATTAAAGTATTAGTAATTATATGAGTATTTTTCTTTTTGCTTGTGGGTCTAGATGACCTCCTCAAGATTAGTTTTGCAGAATTCAAATATGAGATTTTGAGCGGTTTTTCCCTCTTCATTTTTCGAATAGTAAATCATGAACCCAAATCTTTTTCATATATTCACTTTCACGACATTTTGTGTAGAATTATCAATAGCCACATATAAAATAAGAAAATGCTTGTCAAAATTTGCTACGTTTAAAATAATACAAACAAATATTATTTCATAATTCAATTTATTTGACAAATGCCAATAATTTGCGAATTCTACATATGAATCTGAATTCCTAATCATCAAATTTGCCAAAAAATTCACAGTTAAAATTTAGTCTACTGTATATGACTATTATGGGGTTTTTAATGTCTAGCATCTTAATCACATTATTGCAGTCGCGTAACTTGTCTAAGACTTCAAATTCACGAGAGACATACTCTCCAGCTTTTGTGGTTCTCTTCACAGCTACAGTCTGCTTGTGCACTTTATCGTAGGCTTCAAAAACGTAACCTATAACAATTAGCTTTTAGTCAGGATTTTAAAGAATGGAGGCAAAATGGAAAATTTTCAAACAAAAAACTTCGGGGGGGGGGGAAGTTTCCTGCACTCGAGGAAGTTTCCTGCACTTTTTTTTTATGTAAAATTTAATAAATTTTACATAAATTAAGAAAATTTAACATTTTTATGACCCTTTAAAATTTAAGGGATAATCATTTTAGTAGTTCGAGAAAATATAGTCTAGCATTATATAGGTATGTAATGAACAAGGTAAATTGAATCAGAATTTCTATAAGAATAGGATACAATATTTGGAATTACTTTGAGTAAATAGAAGACAATGTAATGATTTAGAGACAGAAACCTTAAAATATCAGATGAAATATGTCATAGTTGTTGAAATCTTAAGAGAAATATTGAATAATTAATCAATAAATTAACTATAATTTTATCAATGAAATTAGTTTGAAAGTGGTTATAGTTGTTATAAATATAATTTTAATAATAAAAAAAAAATTAAAAAAAAGTGCAGGAAACTTCCCTAAAATTTTTTTTTTATCATAAACCAGTGCAGGAAACTTCCCCCCCCCCAAAACTTCTAATGGTATCAGACTGATTTATGAAGAAATCTAGAATTTTCACTTATGTAAGCATCTAGATTTAATAGAATCTCTATTCAAAGTGACAATTATCATTTATAAAGAGTCCTGAGCGAGAAAAGTCAAAATTTTTGGACTATTGTCATACTTACCAAAAGATCCAGAGCCAATAATTTTCTTGGGCTCAAGGTCAAGGTATTCACCATTACTCTTTTACATTGTAAATTATGAAGAATGAGCTAAAAATACATTAAAAATAGTTAAAAATAAAAAAATTATGATTAGTTTTTATAAAACCTATTAATTTTACAGAGCCATCCAGTATGAAATATATTATTTAATTTAAAAATTAATGATTTTTTAAAATACGCTTCAATACTCCACAATCTCAAAATGACATTAGTAAATATTTAATTTTCAAAAATAAATCTCACTCCCTAAACATTCTTTCTGTCCAATTAATATTGTAAATCTATATTATGTTTATTGTTAAACTATTCTATTTTAGATTGAAGTATTTTTAATATAAGAATAAGTCAGGCGTACTCATAGGGACAAACGGTCAGCATTAATATCTTTCAATCAGGGCTCTCAACCAGGGTTTACTGTCTTCGTCAAAGATAGCTTCTACGTTCCTTAAAAGGAGCTCCTTCAAATCTTTTTGATTTGAATCAATCGTTATAAATTAAATTAAAAAATCTTTATACTTTTTATGGTAGTGATTCAAAGCAATTAAATTAGAAATTAATTGATTATCTTTACGAAAATAACTTGAAAAATAAAAATAAAGCTTATAGATACTCATGCTACATAGATTAGGAATAGCTTGTACAATCAAAGAAGAATTATACTTTTCTAAGTGGTCTACACGAGAGAATAGACATTGACCCATTTCTTCATAAGAAAACGACATTTTCTTCTTCGTCAATATACACAATGCTTAGATTCTTGTAGTATTTCATCACTTCTAAGAGTTCTTCCTTATTAGTTTTCAAGGACTATTATGTATTTATAAGTATTTCAATTTAAGCATGTAAAAAGAGAATCAAAAAAGGTTTTAAAACCAAGTTCTCTTTATGGTATTAATGTAAATTTAATCTATAATAGAAGTGACTCTTTTGGATACGCTTGAGAATTTCATCTGTCTTCATTTGATTTTCTCCTCCTTCATTAATAACTGTTCTCACTGCATTAATTATTTGAGTCATCCTGTCACTGTACTTTTCATCCCTGACTATCATAAAGTAATTTAGAAATTTATTTAGATCGAATAATATTTAACTTACAAACTTTCTTTATCTAATTAGTAGATTCAGCCTTCATGCTTCTCAAGCTTCTAATTGAGAAATCCATTAGCTTAAGAGCTTCGTCTACATCTCCTTGTTCGACTTAATTTCTGAATGAAAGCTTAGCCATTGCTTGAGCAAGTCTGATGATACCTAGCAAAGTTCTAGGGGTGACATAAAAAATTTAAAGATTAAAGTATTTTAAATAAACTTAACTTTTTGAAGTTTACATGTAAGATTGTTCATCAAGTCCGTCTCTCTAAATCTTTCTCTTTTCAACGTACTTTGCGACAATATAAACTTTAAAAAAAAGGAATTATTTATTCTTAAGTTTAATTCATATTTAGTTATGGAGTTCATGTGGAATAACTGGTTGGAATTATTAGGCTTTAGCAATAAATGCTCTCATAACCTCAGCATCAATTTGGAAATAATTTTCTCTAACTGGTGCTTTCAATGTTCTATGAACTGTGGCTACATGACGAGCTAAGGCTTAATCATTTTGTTCATTTATTTAATCAAGAAGCAAGAATAATAGATCAAATCTTGAAAGCAGAGCAGCAGGTAAATTGATGTTCTCGTGAGGCTTCAACTTTTAATTATATCTACCGTAGAGTGGATTAGCAGCAGCTAGAATTGAAGTTCTGGCATTGAGGGAAGTTGTGATACCTGCCTTTGCAATACTGACAGTTTGTTGTTCCATAACTTCGTGAATATTTGTTCTGTCTCTTTCATCCATCTTATCGAACTCATCAATACAACATATACCTGTATCTGAAAGAACTAAGGCACCACCTTCAAGAACAAGTTCTTTAGTGATTGTATCTCTTGTAACTGCAGCAGTAAGACCTACTCCTGAAGAACCTTTACCAGTTGTGTAGATACCTCTAGGAGCAAATGTGGCAATATGCTTTAAAAGCTGTGATTTTGCAACACCTGGATCCCCCATCAACAATACATTGATTGTTCCTCTAATCTTCATTCCATCAACCATTTCTTTTGTGACTCCTCCTACCATAAGCAAAAGTAATGCTCTCTTGACTTCATCCATACCAAAGATTTCTGGACAAATTGACTCTGCTAATCTAGTGTACACTAAGTAGTCTGTTTCAGATGAAGCTCTTAAGTTGTCTACCTTTTCAAGATTTTCAGCAGAGAGGAAACTTTCTTTGAAGTTTTACTTACAATTAAAGTCAAAAGTTAAAATCCTGTATACAATTATATCCTTACTGACATTGAAGCATTCTAAGTAAGTGTCGTGAGCAAGACCTGCTCTCATTGCAGCAAATCCTTGGAATGGTGCTGGTAGGTAAACTCCTGTAATTGTTACAATATCTCCGGGACCGCATCTTCTTGTGTTAATTCCTTTAGCAACGCATTTCATGGATCTTGGTACATGACCGATAGGAACTTGCTCACTAGGTTCTTGAATTTTGATTTCTTAGAAACTCACAAACTTTGAGCTCTTAACTTGCATCATAAGCTGACCTTTGGTTTAGTTGGTTCTGCATTTCTTTGAATCGCATTCAACTTTAGGAGTAAACTCTCTAGTGTTGACAATTTGATAAACTTCATAACCGCAAACATCGCAAGCATAGACTGCAACTTAGATGCATGGTCTCACATCAGATACTCTAGTAACTATACCTCTGCAAGTAACTAGTGTTCCAATTTAATTAGATCTAATATCTCTCATTCTCTGTACTGCTTTCTTAGCGTTTTATCCATTAATTATGAAAACCTGATAAGATCTCTCAAGTTCTGGGGGTAATTGCATTTTAGCATCAATCATGTTTGCGTTTCCTCCAAGAGAAGTAGTTTAATTCTGTTAGTATTGTTGTAAGTTTAGCTTTCTCTGATTCATAATAATTTCAAATGTGCTCATATCCTCTTCTCTGAAATTCACACTTGGTGCTGGCATGATTTAATCAATGACTCCTGAAAACAAGGACACATATCTCATTGTATTCATCTTAATTCTGTCAACGAATACTCCATCTCTCTGGTTACTGAACAAAAGTTATTAAAATTAATAAGGAAGAAATTAAACAATAAATCTAATTAATTATTTTTAATTGTAAAAAAAAATGCTTCCTTAAAATGATAAATTTACTTGAAATACTCTGAAAGATCATCAATTTCAATATTGACATAGTTTGACTCTCTGTTTGCAATTTTTTGCTAAATTAATGATTAAAACTATTGATTAATTACCAATTGGATCATGTACTTAAGTTTTCCATGCAGAGCATCTTCAACCAAAGTGGGCTCTTGGTAAGCTGAGAGGAATTCGAGGCATTTCACTATTACTATTTAAAAAATTGGTAGAGTTACCTTTTTCAGCCTCGTAGTCAGGCATGTAAAGTTGCTTAGGTAGATTGAGTTGCATTTATTTTTCCGCAATTTCTTTATTAATATATTTACAATCTACCGCTGAAATACTTAAACAAATTCAAACAAACAAAGCTTTATTAATCTTAAATTTACTGCAAATCTTTTGATGTTGCTCCCACTGCTTTCGCGTATTCAAACAGTTCATGCGAGTTGTTGTTTGCAAACAACACTAGTTAAAGAATAAGAATATCTTGAAATGCTTACAAGTGTCATCTACACAGAGGATGATATTGTGCTTGCGCTTTGAGAATTCTTTCAAGTGCTTCATTAGTGAGATCACACTGCATGTGTTTGTGCATGCGTTACTAGTAAGGCAGAATTCAACTGGAATATTCTATTCGACAATTCGATCGTATTCTTCATTGGTCTATACAAAGTGTTAAAACTTTAATAATTAAAGATACCATATGATAGCAGTGTCCAAGTCTATTTGGTTTAAAGTTAATCATGTCACTATTTTCATTCATTTAAGATTCTGTTTCTCCACAGTGCAAGGTTATCTTTAAACCTGCTTCTTTAGCTCTCTCTAAATCAATCTTATAATCATCAAAGCTTCCCACTCTTGGATCCCCGCTTAATTCGATTCCAACAACATACTTGTTTAAATTATAATAACTAAATTTTTGTGTTTCTTTCCTCTTTGAATTTAATCGCTAAGTCAATCAACCCTTTTGACCTCTCTTCGTTGTACTGTGGTATTCTCTATAAACTTAGCAGCAGTCTAACTCTTATATCTCCATTAAATTCTTCTTCACCATCTTTTATTGCTTGAATTACATTTTGCACGTATTTCTCTGCACTCTCTAAGTTGCCCTCGCTATCTTTAAATTCCTTTGGAGTCGTCCTTAATTCCAAATACCTCACATTATGCTTCATGCTATCCTGTATAATTTCTCGCACTACTCTGTACATAATCTCATTCGATGTGACTACTTAGGAGACACACTTAAAGATTTCAAAGCCCATTTACAGATTAATGTTGTAGAAATCTATGTGCTCAATTGATACACCTTTTTTCTCGCATAATTCCATAAAAGTCTCTGCTCTCAAAGACCCACTGATATGATTATGCAATTCTATCTTGGGTAATTAGTGACAATCTTAGAATAATTATTGAATTTATTTCACATCAAGGCCTTATTCTTTCAGTTGACTAGAAGCATCTTAAGATTTTTATGTTTTAGACTTGTTTTATTCTAGCATTCTCTATTCTGCTTCTAGTTAGACTTGACGTTTAAACTCTTCAAGGTCAGCATCGAAATCTTACTCAAATCTTTCCATTTTGTATTAAATCTGTATATTTCTATTTTTAATTGCAATATTAAAAGTAAATATTAGCATTTTATTAATAAGAAATTGAACTTAACATTAATTAATTACATTACTTCAATTGATAAACTAATTTATAATTTAATTTGTTTTACAGATAATCATTCCTCTTCGTCATCAAGTTTATCAAATTCATTTAGAGCATTTTCTAATTATTACCCTAGTGATAAATGATGGTCAGTATTGCTTTAAACATTAATAAACCTTTTGTAAAAATATATAAATAAGATAAATTAATATATGACAGGTTTATGTTGTTCATTATGATTGAAGTTATGATTGACGAGTTACTAAGAAGTTGTGGAATTTATTCCCTATCCACTGATAATTTAAGTTCTTGCTAGGTTTTGAGACATGTCAGTTTAGAAGTGATGGTTTAAGTGTGGCATTCCAAAACCAGGTATATTTTGGCCATTATATGGACTATAGAAGTAAAATTTATTAATAAAAATAAAAATTATCAAGTTGTTGGTAGAAAACTAGTTGTGTGTGAAGCCTTATTAAGGCATGTGATTCCCTGTCTAGTATTAGTATGGGTATACATTTTAATTTATTTGAAAATTATTCATATTTGGAGTGGAAGTGAAGGGGAACAATTAATCACTGTGATGTCTTATCTATTAAGTTGAACTCATATTTGGGTATTGCTAGTATTAAGGTGTGTTTTATATAGGAGCTTGGTTAATGAAAGGATTTCCGTACATTGGTGGATAGGGTATATTAGTTTAGTATTAAAATAATTGTTACTACTGCTGCTGCTACTATTGCTATATTTATAAATAGTAGGTATTATACTGCTCTGGAGTCATTGGAATTTATTAGAGCCCACTATTGAAATTTTGATAGTTTCCATAACAAGTTTATTAAGGAGTTGCTTAATTATTGAAATGGCAATTGCAATGAGCATGGCATTCTGAAGTTATTTATTATTAAGTCTGCTTAGCTTTATTGTTTGATTTTTCTCTAGATTTTTTAACTTAACTTTTAGGTTTATTTCTGCTTTAAACTTCTTTTTAATTTCCTTTTTCATTTATTTCTTAATCGAACAAAATCCTTGAAGATTTTAATTCTTATTATTGTTAAAAAAGGAAAATTAAAAAAGATTGTATGTTAATTATAGAAGATAAAATACTTAGCCTGTTATTTTTGCTGGTAGTAGACTTTAAAAATTAAATTCTATGATAGAGATATTATAAAAACATATTATCCTTAAGTCATACCAAATGAAAAATCATCGCGTATATATATATACTGTTTGACTTATCATTAATTCGTTTATTGAATAATCATTCTTATTTGATAATTGGAGAAAAAAAAAATATCTGATTTCGTTATTTGAAGATTAAATGTGAGATTATTAATTTAGAATTATATTAAGAATACTGAAAACCATTCTATAATAAACTATTTTTCAGTTCACTAGTTGGACTTTAAACTACAGATTGCTTCTAGCTACTTATAATTTATTTTTAAAGGGAATTTTTGATGCTACTATTAGTGTTGTAACTCTTCCTGAGAGTAGAATTTTTATTCGATTCATCTTAAAACTCAATTCTTTCCCTATCAGTGATCGAAATATTGTTTATAGTGAGAAATTATGACATATTTTTAGCTGGTTTGTTCTTTGGAGTCCCTCTTTGTTATTTTTGATTATCTATTTCTTGAATTTTACATATAAACTTAAAATATAGTAATAAATTATACACCTTGTTTCCTTCATGAGATTTTTAAATTTAGCTTAAATCAAACTCTCATCAACTTAGTCATTTCTTTAAAGTTATTTAAACGGTTCATCAATTGAATTTTCATTTTTTAATTCTAATTTTGAAGAAGGTTTTCTTTTTAAGAGTCTTGATTTTGAACTATCAATATTTTCTTTGTCTTAAGTTTAGGTTATATTCTAGCTTACAGGTTCAGATTAATGCTAAATTTAATCTTCATATTTAGAGTTTTGTTTATTAATGTCAAGGTGAATTCGCTAATTTTCTATTTTATCATCGACTTGATGAGATGTATTAATCAGTTAACTTTCAGTCAAAACTTCTGGAGGTTAATTTGGTAGATAAATAATACATTCAAACTCCCCAGCTTTCTTTTTCTATTTCTTACTAAAATTTATGGAAATGCTAGGAGCTTATTGATTTTAGAGTTAAGACTATGAAGTTGGGTTATTGGGAAATATTTTACTCTTTCTAACTTAATTTTAGGTTTTCTATTTCCCAGTCCCAGATTACCTTCTCTTTTAGAACATAGTACTTAAAGTAGGTTTTTCTTTTATTGGGGAAGTTGCAGCTAAATTACTAATTGTTTGAGATACCTAGGCTTATTTTGAAGAATTTTGCTTCTTTAAATTAAGTTTTGTCAATTCACTTGTCTCATTAAGCTTTTTCTTCTGACCAATCATATTTTATGAATAATTTGCTATATCAATGTGAGAGTTTCTCCCTTGTTTCATATTTATATATTTTGAAGAATCGTCATCTTTTTCTTTTCTATCTATTTTTTGGCTGTTCAGATACTTCTTAAAGTGGTCCTTTATGTTTACTTACTTAATTGGATTTTTGTGAGTCTCCTCTGTTTATATTTTGGACAGCTTTAAATGGTTTGATGTTGATTAAAAAGGAAGTTTTTTATTTTTAACTATTGATTCTCCTGCTTATTTCAAAGAAACATTTTAGTTAATGACATCATTTTTTGTTAAGACAATATCGTCTTTCTTAGAAATTTCTACTTTCATTTTATCTGTAATATTCTTGATTTTATCTTTTACAGAAGTAACATTGTTCCTTGGAGATTTTGGGTATATGTTCTCATTATTATGTTTTTAAGCTAAGTTACAATCTTCATTTAATGTGACTAAATTGTGATTTTAAATAGGTAAGTTGCTCTAATCTTTTTAATTTTAGTTCTCTATAAGTTACAGTCTATAATTGGAATTAATTGGCTGATTAGTAGTCCCTTAAAAAGTTAATTATCTTTTTCTTTGTATATGATTGGTTCTTGGTTCCTAAATTTACTCAGAAAAGGTATTATCCTAGTTTTGAACAAGAATTGGAGTTTAAGAATGTCCTCTGTTCACTGAGTCTAAACGGTCATGACTGGTTTGCAAAATACTTCGATTAACTCTCACGTAATCTCTGTTTTTTATCTTATCAATTTAGTCAAATAAACTACTTGCTTTATCTCCTAAAATTCTTTCTAAACTTTCATTTCTGAAATTGCTATTTTGTCTTTAATCTAAATGAGAATTGTCATAAGTTCTGACTTCATTGAATTAGAATTTATTTGTTCTTTGTGAAATTTGCTGAATATCATTCAGATTACCCGAAACGGGTTAATCATCTTGATAAGTATTTAGCTAATATTAAAGTCTTTACTGGCCAGATCTTTAATTTAAATCGTTTCTCAATGGCGGAGCTGCTGAAAATAGGTATTAAACTTTTTAAGTGTTATGTAATGCTTGAGAGATAGGCAGATGAAAACTCTACCCTATATTGAAAGAGCTCTGCTCCAAATTGTTAAAAAAGAAATGGGATAAATAATAAATTTTAATCTAAAATTAATTATAGCTCCTATTGCCTAGGAATAATTAATTATTTCAAAATCCTCTTCTTCATTAGAATGAACAAAATCACTTTGGAGTTATTTTGCGAAGTCATTTTTTATAGAATTCTATTATGTGACATAGTTGGAATTTGAGAATCCTCCTCCATTTTTCGCTATTGACTCTCTCAGGCATACTTATGGTGAATTCTAGGTATGATATTATGAACTTTAGTTTACTTTATTAAAAGCTTTTTTAGCTTAAGAAATGTTTGAACTTTGATTTTTGACTCCTTACTTGGGCTATTTGTAATTAGTTTCTATGTTTTGAGAGGGACCTTTGAATTATACCATAAACTAATTCATTTATGCAAACATTTTATTGCCTCTATCTGGCTAAACTAATCGTTACCTTTCACTCATACTTCCTTTCTAATTGTTTTAACTTTCTCTGATACCTCCAAACAACCCCATAGCTTTCATAGGGCTTGAATCTCTCACAGTGTTAATGTGTATAGGCTTGACTATTTAATGAGCTGATTAGTGATTAGAATTCATTTATTTTCTGCTATTTTGTGATTATATTGGCCTCTATCTCTGAGTTCCCTTCTTTGGAGGACTGCACTTTGTAGGTTAAAATAAGATACTTTATAAAACAAAGCAATGTGTGGTTCTTATGATAACTCTGTATTTTATTGCGACATTAACTGAGTTGGTAAATTCAAATGCTCATTAGGTATCTCAAGAAAAGATTGTTCGGATACACCTCCATCAAATGAATTTTATTCCCCTTATACCATTGATGCTTTTTAATTTGTTTACCTCTTTTTTTGCAGGTTAACTCCAAGGTTCATCTTTTTATCATGAAATAAGTTTGCACTGCTCTTAGACATTAAAATATATTAAATAAGTTATGAATATTTCCATTCTTCTTGAATGAAATTGATTATCTTCAATTGTCATATCTATGCTGTGATTTATTCCAGTCATTGTTGCCAAAAATTGTATTCCTCATGTACAAGAGATTTAAAGTATAATTTAAAATAATAGATAATTAATCTTATTTCAATGAACGTCAATCAAATTAGACTTAAAATATACTTAAAATCTAGTCTACCATTTCCTTAATATAAACATTATTTAAACACCTTTTTACTCTGCTTATTATGAATACATTATTATTAGAAATAATTAATAAAAATATTTATTTGATAATCCTTTCAAGAATGCCCTACTTTAATTAATAAATTTAAATTTTCCCTTAAATTACCTCTTCTTAGTTATAATAAAATATTATATCCATGCTTTGCATAGTCTCTTTTTTCGTATTATCTGTGACTATGTGTGGGTCTTATAACTAAAATGGATTCTGACTTAATTTCATTCTTTGAGTCACTTATTAATGAGCTTCCTAAGTTCTCAATTATATGAATCCCTAACTTTCATTTAGATTGCTTTTGTTCAACCTCGAAAAGTGGTCTTAAAATTAATAGTCGTGGTTATTCTGTAAAAGTAAAAAAAATATACTAAAAAGATTAAAATATGATAAATTTATTGATTACTGATGGTATCTGCTCTCATTCTACTTTCCTTTCGATTAAATCTCTCACTTTGCAAACTTTTCAAAGTTCTGACTGACCTTTATGAAGCCAACAAATAGTCATGCTGGTCGTCATCGATTGTCTACTCGCACGATGAGGTTTAAATTACTATTGCTAATTTCACATCTTAATCTTTGCTATTATTCGTAAACTGATTGCTCTAAGTTGATACAGCATGGGTAGATTTAATGTAAAAATTAAATATTTAAGGAAAGTATAAACAGTTTTCACATAATTAGAAATAAATAAGTAGGCTATAGATCACCTTCATAAATTTAACTGTCATATGACTTTTAATGATCGATCTGTAGTTATTTAAATTTCTTCCTTGGGTTTATAATTTTAAGTAAATTTATAAAGAATTCATTTTATGATAGTGGAGGCATATTCTAATTCAAATTTATCTAAGAGTCATTAGTCAATATAAAAAATAATGATATTATAAGTAAATTTTTTAATCTATTTAATAAAATTGTTTCCATATTAGTTCTTGCTGATTAAATAATATCTTTTGAAGAAGATTTCAAAGAAGGAGGCTTTAATGATCTTTGAATTTGATGGAATTAGCGGTCTCTTTCTGATTAAGCAAATAAAATACTCCTCTATTCTTTGATGTTCATTTTAGACTTATTATACTAATTTAAATATTTCAATTTTACTATTTTTAACAACTCATTTTAATCACTATTATATTGATTTGTAAAAATTTGTTTAATATAGAAAAATTCATTGAAAGTTAAAATTGAAGGGAAAATTGGTTGAGATAAATTTGATTAAATTCCTAATTTTTTTAAAAAATTACTTAAAAAATATTTACTCCTATTTACTACTCATAATTAGGTAATAAATGTAAAAAATATCTTAGACTATTTGAAATCAGTAAAATCTTATACCTATTAACTTATTTGTAATATTTCTTCTCATTAAAAACCCACGTTAAAAATTGTAGAATATAATTGGAGTAGTATTTGGATGCCAGTTTTATGAGAGATTAATATATACTTAGTGAATATTAGATTATTCTTATAATATCATTTTTATTTATTTATAAATAAAAAAACAAAACTCTCAGTAGTGTCATAGTTAAATCATAATAAAACCGTACTTTTTTTAAGTGTTAAAATAATCTATATCGGATCACTAATTTCTAAAGATGCAAAAATATAATGAATAAACATATTATTTTGCTGATGTTATATTACTTTTAAAAGACTATAAAGCACAATCGATAAATTGTTTAGGTTTCATGCATAAATTAAATAATGTATTGCAGAAATTATATAGATTTAATTTATTCATAGTAACTTAGAGCCAGAGAATATCATAATTAACATTAAACTTCTAAGAATTTATTTCATTGAAATCAAAATTAAAAATTAAGTAAAATTTTGCTTGAGATTATAGATTGACTATTCTGGATATTTATAGAGGAGGAGATTTAAAATTGATGACATGACATGGTGAATCTTGATAATAGCAGAAATAATTAAATTAAGATAAATGCCTAGGGAAATTTAATATTAAAAAAGAGAAATATGCATAGTAATAAATAAATCAAAACTTATTTGTATAAGATTCTTGAATTTCTAATAGAACTCGCATATTAAATTATCTTCAAGATAAGATAAAATTTATTTACAAATAAAAAAATCTAGCAGCAAATTAGAAATATTAAACCAAAGAATATACATAAGATTTTAAACTTATTTTAATGTGAAATATTTCAAAAATCGCTTATATTGCTCACTAAAATTATTAATCAACAACCCTCCATAGGTCCTATTATACTCTAATAAATATGAATTAATAGACTATTTTTATCAATTAGAAGTTCAATCAAACTGCTTTGGACTTTGGAGTTTTGATTTAACTTAATTCAATTAAATTTATGACAGTATCAACATTAGATTCAAGTTTTAATGTACTTATTACTTTAATCTTAAGTATTTGAACTGAGAAGTTTTCTAATAGCATAATAATTTCTTGGTTGTAGGAGTACTTTTCCTTGACTATTTATAAGAATTTAATTTATTGTAAAATTCTTATTTAACGAGAATTATAATATTTGAATTAACCTTAACAGAATTGGTCATAATTTTATTTAAAATATTTTAATATTATGTCTGATAAAACAACAGATATTGCCGTAGCAGGCACTACCAGTGGAGTTTAGATTGCAGTTGGAATTGGTTTAATGACGCTTGGACCACCTGGAGTGATAGCTGGTGGAATATTGATAGGAGGAGGTAAACTCATGATTAAATAGAATTGAGAATGGGGATATTTATAAATAATCAAGAATACATTTTTCAAGGCGTTATATTGAAATGTTTACCCCAATTATTATATCTATTAGCTCGATTAATTTCCAAGTAAATAAACAAATCAGGGTGAATATTTTATTTTTACGCTAATATAAATAGATTATAACAAGCAATAAGCAAATTTTTGATTTATAGAAACCCCTAATTTGATTCTTCTAAAAAGTCATGGGTTTTATTGCAGGAGGTGTGAATACAATTCAATAAGGAATTTCTGATAAAGAAGATTTTGACTAAGAATAATGGGCCGTTGATTCAGGAATCGGAGCTGCAGGTGGAGCAATAACAGGTCCTTTTGCAGCAGGAGGTGCTGCACTTGCAACTGGTTTAAGCACTTCAGCAAGAGTAGGTGCCCAAATTGGAGCAGGTGCTCTAGGAGGTTCTGTTGCAGGAGGTACATCGCAAGCATTAGCAAATGCTGCATCTGGAAAAGAGGCTTTAGATGGTGTAGGCACTGCAGCATTAACAGGAGGACTAGCCGGTGGAATAGGAACTGGGATGGGATAAGCCACAAGTGGAATCGCTGGAGCTTTGACTAAAGGAGCTAATGAAGTTGGGTAAGAAGTGGGGAGAAATGCAATGATTAGAGTCACTGCATAGACAGTAGGGGGTGCAATAGGAGGAGGAACAAGTGGGGCAGTCTCTACTTTGGTTAGAAATGCTTTACAAAACGGAGAAATCACAAAAATAGAACTTTATTCTTACCTATCACAGTATTTTAAGGAAGGTATTTTAAATGAAGAGTTTGATGAACTTTGGGCACTCTTCACAAAATAGGAAATGGTGAAAGGCTAAATCCTGATTCTTAAACAAAATGAGGAATTGAATCTTCCATCTCTATTAATAAAATTTAAGGAGCCATTATAAGCTTTGGCGTTAACTATAAATGATCTGACCAGAGGAATGGGACAAGCAATCAAATCCCAAAAAACCCTTCAGTAGTTTGATTGAGTTTATTGTTTAGTGAGGCAATGATGCTTAGTATGTATTAATAATGGTTTAAATACAAGAGTAAATGCGAAATTATCTGTATAATTTGTTTATAAATAATCAATTAAAAAATCCTTGACATAAACATTGTAATCTAAATACCTCTTAATAAATTCAATTATTTATTAATATGCTTTACACTAACATTCGGTATTTATATTCAACAAGATACCTTATTTTGCTTCTTATGTATTTCTTTTTACTATTAAATTCTTTTCTTTTAACTTTTCACTTTTACAATTATAGTACACAGCTACAAGCCATATTACTGCTCACCTCTAGTATTCATTATGATGTCGCCAACTTTCGAATGTATGCACTCTTTAAGATATCCAGGAAAATTTGATATGCTATTTAGTCCTGAAACATCTATTAAATGTGACTTATTAAAATTGATTAAATTATAATTGGGAAAAGTCAAGCTTGATTCACTCATGCATAAAAAATATGTAAACATATTCAATTTATGAAGCTTTTTAGAAATTACTGGTTGGAAACAGTTATATAATTGTTATTTAGTATAATAAAAAACCTTTAAAACTTGTAAAATTTAAGTAAGCTATAAATGAGAATCATGAGCGAAATACTATCAAGCATTATTATAAATTTACAACCAAATTTTTAACATTTTTTAAATTTTGGTACTCATAAACTATTCCATATAATATTAATCATCCCAGCTAAAGCAGATAACCGGGTAGATTTTAAAATCATACTGCTAATGTTTTATGAATTCTTATAAAAATTATCTTCTAAATCAATAATTTTAGATAAAGTATTAAATTTATAAACTTAAGAGAATGATAATGAACAAATTATTTAATTTAATATTTTGTAAAAAGAAATTAAATTCATATATAAACACAAAATGCATAGGCAAAACACTTTTTTAATATGTTTGAGATATGCTGTATCGAAATGATTCAAGCAATATAAGTTTATAAAAAGCATTAGAAATAACATGATAATAAAAATATGATAGTTAATTAAATACTCATAAAACAAATATTTTTATTGAGACTATATTGAAAAAGACTGATGATTAGAGTAAAAATAATTATTTAAAATTAAAATTTTTAATGTGCGAATAAAAATTTTATGGAAAGGGGAATTTATGGGGATAGGGGGATGGAGGTATGGGTGGATACTGGTGGCAAGGGGTTGAACAACTATTATTTAGTTAAAATGTAAGCCTCCAATAAAATATGAAATTATTGTTAACTTTTATCAATAAAAAATTAAAATATAAAACTCTTTAGGAGTTGTTTTTCTATTTTAAATTGCAATGTCAGCGGCTATTGGTGGAGTTGTCTCAGGAATCTCAGGAGCTGCTTAAGAAAAATAAATTCGAGAATATTATGAGAATCAAGTTCGAGAATATTCTAAGAATAATATTGGCTTAGATGGAAAATCTAGCTCTACAATAGATGCGAAGATTCTTGGCTAAAAAACTGGTAAAACCTAAATCATTCATAAAAATAATGGAGAGCGAATTATTTTAAAGGCCGATGGAGGTGAAAATAAGCGAGTCTAAAATTATAAATATATGGATGAAGGACATTACAGGCCAGCTGATAAAAGTGGTTAAGAATAAATTTCTAGAACAGATTTTAAACAAGATGGAAATTGCTTTATGCATTTAGCAAAGTAACAATTAAATGCAAAATCTACATAAGATGCAAGATAATAACTTAACGATTTTGCTTAAGAAAATCCACTTACAGCTGCTAAATTTGTAACAAAGCAAGAATTAATGTAGGGAGGATATTGCAAAGGAGGAGGGTTAGAAAATATTGAAAGCAGATTTGATTTTAGAGAAATAAATGGAATGATATAATATAAAATGAAAAAGCATTATAATATAAAGAAAAGTTAAGATGGAGATCCTGGACAACTAGCCATTAACTTACATGGTAAGTTACAAAAAACATATTTAAATTTTTGCATTGCAGCAACTTTAAACACCAAGAGTAGTGTATTAAGTTGATTGAAAGCTTAAGAGAAGGGAACAAAAAGTAGGTGAGTTTGGACTGAGCAAAGTAAGATGAAGAATAAAAAATGATAAATCTGTTTCTGGATTACATATCTGTAATCGTATATATTAATAATTTTTTGTTTAACTAGTTTTCATCTTAATTTATACCCTTTCATTTATTTTTCGTAATTACAAAGAATAAAATATTAATGAAGGCACTGGGAAGAATAGTAATGTAGTTAAATACACTGATGAAAAAGGAAAAGTCTAATTTTACAGAAAAGGACCATATTATAAATAGTAAGACCTCGAAAAGAATTTGGAAAATTACCAAAAGTTAGAAAAACTTGGTGTTGGACTTCCAGTTTAATCCGAAGACAACTTTATATTTTTAGAACCTGGATAATCAATCAAAGATGCTATTAGAAAAGAAGTTTTACCTCCTGATTTCGCTGACTAGTTAACTAAGCAGGTAAAAATTTTGGAATAAAATGGACTTGCTCATTGCGATATAAAACCAGACAATGTAGTTGTGTATAAAGGCAAAATTAAACTCATAGATGCAGAATGTCTTACAAAATTTAAAGAATAAAAACCTTAGTTTAGTCATAATAGTGCAAAAATCGTTGCAACACCCGAAATAGATAAAGATGCGACAAAGAAAACTATCATGTAAATTACAAATTTACAAAAAAATTATAAATCTGGGACAGGAAACTAAACTTGGGATTGAGTTAGTTTATAAGATGTATCATGCCAAAAACTATAACATTAATAATTAAACAACAACATTTTTGGTATATTCTAATAAGAAAGATTAAGGTCATGCATTAACAACCTAAAATATTTTCTGTATTTTAGAGATTGTCTGATCTCATTAATTTCTTTGAATCTGAAGTTTATAATAACTATAGAGTGTTATTTGGCATATTGCTTAATCTGTCAAATTTATAGAGAGTATAAATACTTATTAACAAATTTCATTTAAACACTCATTTTAATGCAGATTTCTATGTCAGATCCCTTACAAATTTAAATTAGAGTAAAATCACAATAATTTAATGCATAAAATTTGTATTCTAATTGATTAATCATTTCATTGTTTCATTCAAGCACGAAAGTCAAATAAAAATCTGTTAGTTTTTAGGTCAAATAATCAATTATGGCCTATATATCTAAAGGATTTCTATGATTGATTTTAATCAAATAATCTTTCTGTTTCTATTTAAATAAGCATTTTAATTCTTTCTGCGGTCCATTACTTAAATAAATATTGAAATTTTGATAATAGTATATTTAAAATATTTAAATATTTTATATTGATAATAAATACTATTTTATTAGTTCTTGCTGATTAAATAACGTCTTTTGATGAAGATTTCAAGGAAGGAGGCTTTTGGGATCTTTATATTTGATGGAATTATCGGTCTCTTTCTGATTAAGCAAATGAAATACTCCTCTATTCTTTGATGTTCATTTTAGACTTATTATACTAATTTAAATATTTCAATTTTACTATTTTTAACAACTCATTTTAATCAATATAATATAGAGTCATATCAAATATTTTTAAAGAAAAATTATTTTGTAGTTAATTTTTAGGGAAAATTGGTTGAGATAAATTTGATTTGATTCTTAATTTTTTTCTATAAAATTACTTAAAAATCTTTAACTGCTTTTCACTCATAACTTAGTAATCTACTGTATATATAGATTCATTGTTAATTTCTCAAATAATTTAGAACTGTTTGGAAATAGTAAAGCCTTCTGGTTCTATCCACATCTGATTGTAATATACTTTCAAATTACACACTTCCATACATACGATTTTTGTTTTTAAAACTCCAGTGACATACAACGTCCCACTATTTAGAGAAATTTTCTGGCCAATTCTCTAAGAACGCTGACCTCGACTATATATAAGATTAAAATGTAAAATTTGTCTTACCTAGTGCTTTTTATGAGGATAAATAATCTTTGGGTCTTTTTGAGAAGCATATTTAACTGATGTACCCTAATCAGATAATTAAGATATGCTGTCTTGATTCGACAACTACCAAGCTGACGCTTAGGTACTAATTGGAGGTCTGCTCTTAGTTCCCTTTTGCTTTGTTGGCAAAATTTCTTCTTATTGCTCATCGTCACTTCCCTTTTTAGTCTTCTTTCTTTTAATCCCGCTTTTAAGATTGTCTTGATTTTTAGCACTTACTATAAACGATTCCAAATCTGGCATTGATAGAGTGCCTCTTCTATCTGCACTTAGAGAAGCATTTGGCTTATCAACAGTTTGTTTGTACCAACCAACTAGCTAACCCCAGACATAACTTGGATCATATTCTTTGAAACCTCTATAAACTTGCTTTTCTTATTCAACTGGATTTAGTGAAGCTTGATTCTAGTTTTCAATTCTTACATCGCATTTCCTGATTTTCTATTCATCTCCTTTGCATTTCTTGTAGTTTTCGTTTGGAGTAAAATATGTGTGAGTGTTGGCATAGAGCCATAGACTATCACATAATGCTGGAATCATAACTTTTATCGATTTAATAGGCCTTAGAATACCAGAAATTAGAGCTATGACTGATTGGATTTCTTAATATTTTTCCTTATAATATCTTCCGTTTTCATCTTCGTCAAATTAGGCTTCGACAAGAGGAACAGAAATTACTTTCTAGAGAGCATCAAGTTTTTCAGGATAGTTTTCAATATGGTTCAAGACATCAATCAAGCTTTCTCTTAAACTGTCTTTTGAATCCCATAATCTAATGCACCTCTATAAAAATTTGAAAAAAATTATAAAATATCCTTACCTCTTTGTACGAAAGGTCTTTTATAGGTGGTTCAAATACTCCCATTGATTTCAACACATGCATGACTTTATCTATCGTAATAGCAATATTCCATATTTTTGAGTCTCTTTAATTCTTTGCTTCAATTCTCTATAATAGGTATAAATGAATATAATAAACCTTACCAAATCCTCTTCCTTGAAAGTAGGGTATATTTCCTTAAAAAATGAAGGGTAAATATCTTCCTCAAAGATAATATACTCACAAATTAAACTAGCCCATTTCTTCAGCCAGTCTGGAACATCTTTCAAAACCGATTCCTTGATACCAAAATCGTTTAATCTCTTTTCATCTTCTTCTGTTATCTCAGGGAATTTACAAGCTTTATACAGCAAGTAGTTTCTGTCAACAAAAGTGTGATACTTTTTCATTATAGCCATATGCTTTTTATCATTTGCAAGTTAAAGATACTTGCCTTGACAAACTTCTGTACCACATAGACAAATAGCTGATTCATATTCTTTTTCTGATTCAGTAAGGGAACAGTAATTAAAGCACAGTTCTTCGCCAAAGCTAACGTCCTTAATAGCAAACATGCCTATACTATACTGATTATCTCTAACATGAATGATTGTTGAACAGTTTGGGTTACAGCTGTGACTTAATCTTGAAGAATAATTTCCATAAAGAATTGGATCTACCATTAAAATATCATAACCTTAGGGATCATCATGATGCCTTTCAAAAGTGATATTGTAAAAGTCTGGAAGATCTTTTGATAAAGTCTATTTATTTTGCCCTTGCTTCAAGACATCCTATTTTTCGTACCAATTCCAAGGCTAGTAGATTTCTCCAAAATACTCAATAATTAAGTTGCTTGCTTTTATACCTTCATTTCTCTTGCAAAAGATTCCAATACCCTTTGAATGAACTCTAAAATGCCTCTCTACATTATCTTTAACCATAGTGATTCCTTAGAGCATGATTTAAGCTAATTCTCTATCTATGTCTCTGAATCTTGGATTTTCTCTGTCATTTATGATAAATTTAAGGGCTTCTCTTACATCATAACCTTAATCTCCTTACTATTGAATTGCAAAGACCAAACGTTTCTCAATAAAATCACTTTATGCTTTCATAGGCATATCTTTAGGAAGAAGAGTCATTAAGTTGACAGCTGTACCCATATCTATTCCCCAACTAATTTTCTCGATCACATCAATGCCCAATTTTAATCCTTGGTTTTGAGACATTTGTCTATTCTGACATACAGTTGGATCACAACCGCAATCTTTTGAGCATTCAACTCTTGCAAGTCTGCATTCACATTTTGATTCCCAAACATCTGAACCTAATTTGAAGGGTCCGAGGTCTTCTATCTTTAGACAGCAAGCTCCCTGACACTTAGAAGCCTTTGTTGTTTACATCTTTCTGATGATCTCCTGCTTGTACACTTGACTATTTTTTAAACAATCATCTTTTTTTCTTTAAGTTGCTATATAATTAAAAAATTTAATAAAAGACTACCTTGAAGATACTTATTGCTTGGTTCGGCTGGTGTCATTATTTTGTAGTTATCAATCAAATTGTATTCCCTCTTAGCCCCAGGTGTCTTCCACCAGGATCCTTTGATTCTTGGATAGTACAGATCATTTTAAACATACTTAGCTTCATAGTAGTTTCTCCATCTGAATTTAAATTCTTCTTTCTTAGTTTTAATAAGTACATTAACTCTTTGCAGCATGAAGCTTAAATAAACCTTTGAAATTAAATTTTGGCAACGGTTTTTCATTAGATTTTTTACAAGTATTTCAATGTCCTTCAATAATTCATCCAAAGAATGGTAATAGCCATCATCTGTTCTCTCCCAGATATCATCAATTGACTAGATACCTTGCTTAGATTTGAAATCATAAGGTTTTTGCTCAACTTATTTTTGTATTTGAGGTGGCTCAACTATTTTCGTTGATGTATCAATCATTTCAACATCTTATTTTGCTTAATTTTCCAATTTAGTTTCAGATAATTATAGACCATCCTCTTCACAAGTTACTTGCTTGACTTTAATACTAAAATCGGCTGATAGATCTGATTCTGAATCTTGTTGCTTACTTTTTCTCTCTAGTTCTTTTTGCTTCTTTAGTTGGATTTGTTTCTCCCTTTCCTCTTCCAGAAGTTACTTATTAAGCTGAGTGTTTTCAATCCAAGTAAAGTCACTCAAGTTAGAGGGTAAATTAAGCAATGCCTTAGAGAGATTCTTTGATTTTGCACTGTGACCATATGACTTCTTTTTTTTCTTTTTTTTACTCAAGCAATCAGAGCTAGCTTTTGATTGCTCGTCAGAACCTCCAGTTATGTTAAAACCTTCTTCCTCAAAAATCTTTGAATCCCTTATTTTCATTTCTTAACTCTCCTCGTCATTATCAACTTCCATTTTTTCATTTTCTGGAGATAATTCTGAATTCTTATCTTAAGCTGAAAGTAAATCTGACTCTTATCTTTCATCAAGATTCGGTTGAATATTTATGTCTGTATTTTCTAATGGGACTGTATTTAGTTGCTAATCATTTTGATTGTTACTGCTTGTTCTTGTAGAATCTATTAGTCTTTAAGGTAAATTTTAATCAATAATGAACACTAAATCAACTTCTTTCTATTATCCTGGCTTCTCAATGATATCTAAATAACTTGTAGTGTTTAGTATCTCTTCTCTTCTTTCTTTAGAGAGTAATTTAAGGTCTTTATTAAGCAAATTTATCTCAAATTTTTGCTTGTCTCTTCTCATAAATTATAGCCTGTCAATTTAAAAAAGAATTGGAGTCAATATTTCCTTCACAACGAACTATGATGGATCAGCCTATATACAAAGTTAAGACATCTTGATTTCTTACATCTAGTGCTTTAAGCATCTTATTCTTAGTCATTTCGCTACTCTATCCAGGAGAGTTTTCCAAATTCTTAGATCTTCTTTCTTTGCTTTAATTTTAATTTCCCTCATTCAAATCCTCTACTGATTAATTTTCCTGTTTAATCAAATCCAAGTCATGTTTTAGTTCTTCTTTCTGCTCTTTTGAAATAGTATTTTTGACCATTTCATTATCTCCAGCACTCTAATATAAGTTTGTTACATTCCATTATATAGATAGACTAAACTTACTCTCTAACGCTTGCCGATCATCTTCTCAGTGTGCAAATCTAGCTTGATTTTGACGCCATTCTGATTGAGCTTTGGTGGTGCAGTTTGATTTAATGGTCCTTGGTTAGTATAGCTAAATATAAATTCAGGGTTTAAATTTTCTTATAATTAGCTCATATCTATTAAACTTCAAATTTAAATTTGATAGAATTTAATCTAAATTCTGATTTATCCAATTTTACCTTTTATTTGAAAATTTAATTTTAAGATTAAAATAATCATAAATTGTTTTAATTTTTATTTCACACAATACTCTAAAAGTTTGCACTGTGATGCTGTTGCAAAGATGCTGATTAATTTATAGCTTAAAAGTCTCTTCTTTGGAAGTAATCGGTAAGAGTTTTAAATTTCATAAGAAATAAATATATAAAACAAACCAAAGTGCAAGAAGCTAAGGGTAAAAAATTAAATTAATTTTTTATATAAAGTTTCACTTTAGTTGTCCGTCTGTGAAACCAATTCTGACTAAATTGAGACATTAGAAAAGTTTTAATTTTATTCAACTGCAATAACACTTTGATTATGTTTTAATTAAACCTGCTCGAAGTTATCACTACGAACTTAATTATTGCTAAAGAATAATTGATTTGGGAAAACTAATTAAAATAATTCATTGAATAGTTAATAATATTTTACCATTTTAAAAACTTGATAATATGGTGCTCTTTTGTATATAAATTCACAGGAATAATTCAAATTTTAATAAAGCTCAATTTATTATTTCTTGAAGTTTAGAAATAAATTGAATTTATATTTGAGGGATTAGTTAAATTAAAAATTATAGCAACCTTTATTTATCTCGTTTTACAAAGTGATAAAATATTTTATTTACAGTATTATATAACATCTTGTTTGAATTTTATAAGTCTACTAATATATTGTCAGAGTAAGAAAAAAATCATGAGCCAATAAATACATCATACTAAGGTAAAATTTTTCCAATTTTATAAAACTTTAGCAATATATAAATTTGATTGTTTCTATTAAAATTAGCTATTATCAGTTTATGAACCATTAATTGTAATCTATGCCTCAGAGGAAGCAGAAAGGATATTCTTATTTTGAGATTGAGTTGGATGGTTGAAACTTTAGAAATTTTTTGGATGTCTCGCAAAATTTAAATATATTATTATAAGCGTAGAAATTGTAAATATAATAAGTTTGCTTTAATTACTGAAAAAAAATAATATTAATGATGATTTTTAAATTTTTAAATAATATAGCAAATTTATAAATAACATTTGAAAGAGTAAATACAATAACATAGTCTTAGTTTAATGTTTGATTTTAAAATTTATTGTCACTCATTAAAGTGTACTAATGTATTATAATTTTTTTATGTTTTATAGAAAGTTGTTAATTTTCATAATTCTTTTCTTTCTTATTTTGAACTCTTAAAAATTGAATAAACTCTTAAATTAACATTTATTTATTGGATTTGTACAAAAATCAAAAGCACCCAATTAACATAAAATCTCTAAGTTTCTAAAAAAATTTATTCATTTAATATATTAATAAATACTATAAATTATCTCGCCAGCAAGCTTTGTAGATTGGCGGGCTTATACTGATTTTAAGAAGGTATTTAGTTAGTTAATTATGGCTAAAATGTGCTTTAGGCCTAAATTATAGTGTTTTAATCGCTAGTATTATTAAAAAATTTAATCCTGATAAAAATTACAGTAAGACTTCCATTTTCTGATTTCTTGTTCGAATTTCTGTCTGGGCTCTAGCTTTGGCTTCTACCTGCACTTTTTAAATTTATATAATCTTTTCTTGAAATTTAATAGGGTTGACGTCTCTCTAAATTCTGATTGGTGAATGGGAGTTTTTCAATTAGGCATTTCTCATGCCCAAATGTCAGAATATTTTTAATTTTTATGAAAAATAATAATTATTTTGGACTGATGAATGTAAACCTTCTAGTTGTTATAAATTACCGGTGCTTATTTCATGAGGCTCATTAAATATTGCCAATTAAATCTATTCGGAGGTTGGCTAACAACAAATGAAGCATTCAGTCATCATTTTTTGATTCTGCTAAATGCATCTTTAAATTTACAATTTTCAAAAATTTAATAAAGGATCTGCATTTTTTAATTGAATAATGAGTTTTAATACTACATGCAGATGTCACATCGCCATTCTCCATTACTCTTGATTTTTTGGGAGTTTTAAAGGCAGCTTAAATGAGCCTGAGTCTTGCATGTCTAACACATCTAAACACCCTGAGAGGGATCCCGCTATAGCTATTATGAACAGATATAGCATTAGGGATAAGTAGATGGGTTGCATTATAAAACCTTTAAATTTATTTCAAATTTTTATCTAACTCTATCAGAATGATTTTACTTATTTTTTGTCTAATATTTTGCTCATATATATTTAATTAACAAATTATTAGTTTATGAATTGTAAAGCACTCATATTTGAGGCTTAATCTTAAGAGGTTATCATCTTCAATTAAATATATGCATTCAATAGCCAAACCTCCTATTTTTAATAGAGTACCTCCAAATCATATCATTAAACCTGGGGTCATCAATAGATATTAAAATTAATCCCAGTGACTTTTATTAAATAATTTGATCAATCTTAAATCTTCACTAATATTTTCAATTTTGGCCATATAACATCAATTTTACCATAGTATAGAAAAACTAAAGTTTATCATGATAGAAATTAAAGGTGATATTATTGCAAAATTATAATAAAATTATTAAAAGTTAAAATGTCAAATCAAGCCCCTAAGTTCCTCCTCGGAGGTGTTAACTTCAGAAGAAATTTCCTCGGTCTATAAACAGTTTAAACAGCTATTTACGGTGTTGCTGAGGCCGGCATTAAGTTCGCTCCCCTAATTCTTGATTGGATATGCAGCCAGTAAGTTGCCCATTCAGATAATATTTGTGATTACTCTTTAAAATTCAATCATTCATAATTATAAACTCTAGATTCTGGTACTTTCTATACCAAAGAGAGGGATTCCTTCCTCGATGAGACAAAGAGAAGTCAAGCCAAAGAGGTCAGAAGAGAATCATTCTGAGAAAAGTCAAAAGGCAGGAAATTATTCAATATCATGTCTAAGGTTAAATCAAACTTAGCAATTTGACATTGATTATTTAACATTTATTTTAAACTTAAATTCACATACAAATACACTCTTTCAACTAATAGACCTATTATTCATGATTCCATCAATTCTTTCACTTAGTTTTTTCTCTCTTTCTTTAAGTTTAATATTCACTATCATTATAAAACTTTACATTAACCAGCTAAATTCAATCATAACTCAGGAATCTCATTTAGCAGCTCTTGTCTGTCTCCCTCGTCTTAAGCCTTGTATGCCTAGCATATTTTCACAATGTAAAACAACCCAGGAATCAGTAGTGCTAGGCCTGCTCCCCAAAATAAACCACCGTGGAAGGGATCCCAATCCTTACAGAGAGGCAAGAAACCTGCAGTTATCATGAAACCACCTAGAAGAGTAAAGACTATTGCTAGAAACGCTGCTTTCCTAGGGAAATCATCTCTCTTAATTTGAATTATTTATAATTATTTGAGGAAATAATTTATGAATTAGTACAATTAAGGATTTAACAATGAGTATGAATGGTTTATCTTTGTATTTAAAATTAAAATTAACTCTCTAAAAGTTAGTTTTAAAGAATTTAAATTTTATACATGAACAAAATGCTAAAATGACTCTCTTCTTATATTATTATTTCCATTTTCTTCGTCATATTCAAAATTTTGCCTAACCCCATTTTATGGATTCTGATTTTCTTAATCAGCTGGGTCTTTCAAGTTCTAAAGGTTTGTTACATTCTTTATTTATTTTTTATTTTATGCAGGCTCCACTTATTGCTGAGTTTATTTTTCCTCAATTATTTACTCTGTTGGCTAGCTCTCGTTTAACTCTACAAAGTATTATATATTTTTTGGCTAAATCTTGAATAATATATGGAATAATAATTATGAATTATCAAATTTAAAATTATTGTCAAAATATATTATAATAATATGACAAAGTTTTTAGATTACTTTTAATTCATTTCTAATTTAACTGTATTTAAAATTAATTCCTTATAAATTTGTATTAAAAACATTGAATAAGTAAAATATGTTTTAAATTGTAAATCTATTCTATGATAAAATTATAGCTTAATAATTTGATTTCTTATCTGATAAAAATATAATTTAAATTTTATCATAAATTAAAAATAAAATTAATTCTGTAAACAATTATATTTTGCATATTATTTATTTTATATCATCTTTAACTGTTTCTTCTTGAATTATGATCCAATCTACTATTCTTCGTTAAAGATTAATTAAATTTTGCACTCTAATTAAAGAAGTTTGTATTATCGTTCCCATCATAAAATCCAAAGTCGGTTTACATTCTTTAAAAAATAGATTAAAATAAATTGAATATTTTAACTAAAGAGATATGAATTGAATTTTGAACTATTTTATTCTGTAGGAACCAGGTCCAGGGGTAACTAAAAATCCTTAAAACATTAATCTAACTTACTTTTTCTTGTTGCAGAAGTGTCTAAATTAGTAATTCTTTTAGCTTTAGAAAAAACGGGAGCCCCACTGTTTTTAAATTTATAAAACGAGTAGTTTCCCTTCTAATTTAACTCTAGTTGTGGTTTATATTATCCTGGCCCAGGAATCTCCATAGAAGTACGAGCACGAGAATCATCAAATCTCTTTCCACTTCTGGAAATGACTGTACCAGTGGGGCTTTTAAATTTTGAGTTAAAACAGAATCCGTTTTTGTTATCCGAACCTCTTTACATTTCATACTAGCCCGGACCAGGGTAACCTCGTGTATAATTAATAAAAGAAGAATCATTCGCGGTTTTAGGTCGTAGAGTGAATCTTTAAGGACTTTTTTGAGTGGGACTAGTATTTGGTCTATAGTGTCCTGGCCCAGGAACTGTTAAGTCAAAAGGTGGGTTGCAATTATATTCATTTAATAAAGTAGTTTATAATGAAACCCATTTATATTATGAATTAAAATTAAGGGTTCTCCTTTAAATAAACTTTATTAAAGAATGCTCTGGATATTCCAAAAGATACAGCTCTAGATTTAGGATTTTTCTAGAATTCTGATTGCATATTATACAATTATGGTGATGGCGATACTGTCGTGATTATCATACCCTTAAACCTTTTCCCGTAGCCTATACTTGTAGCCCTTGCAGTCTTAGTGTCTTTTAATTCATAGCAAAACGTTGAGCAACTATGAAAATAATTTAAGATTAGGCTAGATTAAATTAAATAAATTAGATTCATTCTACAATTCAGGAATGCTAAAATACTTACAAGGGTTCTTTATCTTTAGGAAAGCGCCTTTATTTTGAAAATGAATAATGCTGCTTTGAAGTAGAGGTATTTGCTGGGCTGTGTGAAGCAAGTTATCTTGCAGAAATAAAAGACATTTATTTTTATTAAATTTTAATTAAAATTTATTAATTTTGTAGCTTTAATTTAACTTGCCTATATAAAGATAAAGATGAGTTGAGTGATTTAAATTTAATGAATTAAAATATGAGCTTTTTAAAAATTGCATGTAATCTCATCTTGGCTCATGGTTTACAATCTACAAGAAAAATTAGTTTCTTGAAAAATGGGGGATTTATCTTTGATATAAAGAATCAGGATGTGTCGTTTTAAGATCATTTAAATCATAAAAGACTAAGCCAATTTAAGACGTTTCATCATTAAAGTATATCATTGTTGATTAATATAACTTACCATCTAAAGTTAAGGTTCACATTCAAAATATAAAAAGTGATTAAAATTAAATATATAGAGTATGAAAAAGTTTAATTATTATAAATAATGATTGATGTTAAACTTAGTTTGTGTGGTTGATAAAACTTTACAGTTTAATATAAATGTGTGAGCCTATTTAGTATAAATTAACATTTTGCTAAAGAAGATATGGAATTTTTAATTTATTGTTTGTTTTCAGAAGACTAATCGAGCCATCATCGCCCTAAGGCTGTGGAATTATATATAATGGTTTTTTCATCGTTATTATGGCATATAGATAGTAATTAATTTCCACTTAAAATTGTATTTTGATTTTATTCTTCTATTCAGCAATATGAACTAATATGAGGTGATACTTACACTTTGATTTTAAGATGATATTAACAGTTGATGCACTCAAGTTTTTTTTCTCTCAAAATATCTTTTGACACTAAAGTTAGGAATCAATATCTCATGATAAAAACAATGAATATATTTTAAGGGATGATTTTTCAGAAAGACTAATCGATAAATTTGTTCTATCAGCACTATTTTCTAAGACTGACGTGCAAAATTTTTTCATCGTTTAAATCACCCTTTGTAATTTGATAACACTTACTCTGAGTTGAAGCGTCTTATAAGTTTGGGAAGTTGCTAAAGCGACCTCCCTATTTATTAACTTTTAATTTAATATTAAAGGGATGCATTTGAAATTTGAAAAATAATTATAGATAATAAATAAAAATAATTAATGGAAGTAACTTTTCACTAAACTAAGACAATTTTATACTACTTTAAAAGAGAATTAAATTTAACTGGAGTTTGCTATAAGCGGTAATATTTATCTCTTCTCTGCAGAGAAGAAAAATAAAAATATTAATTTTGCCTTTAGCTTAAATAAAACAAATCATATGAATTTAGAATTGTTTTTCTCACTTTAGATATATGTGTTAAAATAAGAATATTAATAGTAAAGTCCAGCTATTCCTGCAATAATTATAATTTGTATTATAAATCAGCTATTTATACACTTGATTTTAAGCAAACTTTATAAATTAAAACTTAAATTGCAATTTTAGAGTACAAAAATGAACGCATATTATTTGACTCCTAGTTAGACAGCAAATTTCTAAATGCCAAAACTGATGCCTTAACAACTTTTAATGCAAAACTTAGGCTATAACTAAAACTACTAAAACTAACTTGTTTCTAATCCTTCACTTTAATAATAGTAGATTATGAACCCTGCCTAACTTAGATAAATGATTCACTAATAAGCTCTAGCAAATTAAAATAACCGAAATAATAATAATTCAGGTTAAGACACCTCAGAATATGACGGTCTAGGTAGGTTAAGCTTCCCAAATGGAGATTTTTATGAGGGGTAGTTTAAGAAGGGAAAAATGGAAGGCAAAGGAAAACTAATTACTGCACGAGGGGATACTTATGAAGGGAACTTCAAAAATGGATTTAAGCATGGTTCAGGAAAAATAATCTACAGAAACGGCATAAGCTTTTATGAAGGTGATTGGTACTATAATAAAATTGAGGGCAAGGGAATCCTTTTAGATGATTTTGGAAATAAATATGAGGGAGAATTTAAGGACAATATGAAAAATGGGCTTGGAAAGTGTTATTATGTAGCAAATGGCATGAGATTTGAAGGCTACTGGAGTAATGGAATACCTGAAAAAGGAGAACTTTTCATGAAGAATGGTAATCATTATGAGGGTGAATGGAGAGACGATAGATTTTCAGGTGTGGGGACTATTAGATTTGGAAATGGCGACTTGTATGAAGGTGAATGGAAGGAACATGTTCCTCATAGATACGGAAAAATGCTTTATAGAAATGGAAAAGTTTATAATGGAGAATGGTTTATGGGACAGAAACATGGCTAAGGGGTTATGAGCTATCCAAATGGGGATTAATATGAAGGAGAATGGGTGCAAGATATGAGATAAGGTTTTGGAATTTAGAAGTATTCAAAGGGGGATGCTTATGAGGGTGAATGGTTCAATGATCGTATTCATGGTATGATGATAATGTAATAATATTTCTTAATTGTGTTATTATAAGGGATTATTAACTCATGCAGATGGCAGTAGTTACGAAGGGCTTTGGGATAATGGCACTCAAATTGAAGGTCAGGGTGTATTTCAATATTCAAATGGCAACGTTGCTATAAGATCAAACTATAATGTGAATGAAAAACAATCTAGCATTTATCAACACACCCTAGTTAATCAGCAAGTTAAAGCTTTGGAGTACAGGTAACCTATGCTACAAATTTAACAGGCACCATAATAATTCTTTAAACCAAGACCACTTCCCTTGCCTTATGCTGCACTAAATCAACTTAAATCTCCTAACCTCAATAATTCTTCTAATAAAGATTCTTTAATTAATTAAAGCTTAAACAATTCTCAAGGACCTAACTTGAATGACTAAAGTCTCTAGCGTACTTTATAAAAACTATTTTCGATGTTACTATATATAATTCATATATAATAAGCCAGCAGAGAGCAGATGGTGAATATAACAATTTAGCAAACAAAAGTATGTAAAATATGAAAAAATAAGTGAATACACCTGATAATCCTTATAGAGATTCAGTTAATAACCGCAGTAAAAGTGTTATACGATCCTCAAATATAATGGCATAAAATGGAAAGAATAGTTTAAACAATTCATATATAGGAGGTGAAAAAACTTTCAAAGGACTTTCAATGATTCCCACAAGGCCTGATATTGAGTGATATATGAAATTAGAGTTTATTAATGTTTAAAAATTATTAATAATAATTTATCAGAATTTTCGTGTCTAGTAATTTAATTAATTTATCTTCTAGAATTAATCTTATTTTTTTAAACTCAAGATGAATCGAAACATGATTCACTCCTAAGTCTCACAAATTTAAACAATAAGTCCTAATGATAAAAACATTTTCGTTGGAACTTTGTTTATAGGGGCAGGCCCTGCAACCCTTGGAGTTCTAACCCATGCATATCAAATGAACAAGTAACAATTCTCCTAATAATAGAACAATTCATTAATTCTCATTTTTTTAGATTGAATGAAGCAGCAAATTAATTCGCAATTATAGATACAGGGGATACTTTTGGAGGAGGGAACTTGAAAAACTACTTTGGTATAAGATCTAACACTTCAGCTCACGGTTTCTTAAAAGTTATATAACTGCCTAAACAAAAGAGAACTAAAGAATAAAAAGCAATTGAGCTACAAAACAAACAAGCAAGCAATCATTTAATTGGAATAGTTGGTGGCAGTCCAAATATAATAAAAAAGAAAGAATATTCCATATAAAACACAGCAAGTTTATAAAATGGCAATAATAACTCATCAACATAACGAAACCCTGTTTTGAAAATATAAGTACTTTAAAGTCTCGCTAAAGATCAACTACTAAGCACAGAATGTGAAAAAGTTAGTTTGCCTATGGTTTTAGATGGTTTATAAAGTATAGGATCATCAGATTTGGCATTCACAACTTATTTGACTGTAAACTAAGATTACCTAAATTTTGAGCATTTTTATTTTTTTAATTATTGTATCTAAAGTAAACAGGCAAAAATATCGCTCCACTTTAGTTAATTGGTAGTTTCTTATCATTTGCAGGAAATTGCATGCTGTATGATATTTATCAGAGATTTGAAAAGAAAATCTTCTATCCTTATCATAGAGCGAAATCGATTGTTATGAATTTAGATGGAAGTTTTGTTACAACAGTTGAGAAATTCACTTATGATGTGCAGAAAGAGAACGATTAAAGTCTGAAGTTAATACCTAAGATTTAAACAGTGAAATTTCATTCTCAAAATGTTGTAATTGCAACAGGAGGTAAATAAAAAGTATCTAAAAGCTAGATTAAAAGATATGAGATAAATTCAAATGCCTTGGTCTACTCTTCTGATGATATATTGAAGGAACAGAAGTTTAAATAGCTTGTTTAACTAATTTAAAGAAAAAATTAAGAGATAACTATTACAATAATTGGTGGATCTCATTCTGCATTTTCAATTGCCTGGTTATTGTTATATGGTCCAGCTAGATTAAGAAATTTTACTAATACGAATTCATTAAGTAATCCAGAATGCTAGAATTGTGAATGCTGCCCTCTTGGTTTAACTCACTAGACAGATAAATAATGCCTTTGTTAGTAAACTTGCAAGTGTTTGGGATAAACTAAATTGCCAAATCCTTAAAATAATGAAATGACAGAAGTCTAATTTCCTTGTATCACTCTTGGTAAAACAAAAGTACAAATACTATACAGAGACAGAATTAAAGTTTACTATAGTAGCGTGGTTCTGGCTTAAGCTGATAACTATTAAGACTACGATCCTAAATTAGATGTATCAAAAGGAGGCATTGTCTATCCATTTACTGGAATCAGGGGGGATGCCAAGGAGCTTCATAGAAAAATTAAGAAGGGTTAAGAAAGTAGAATTGAATTGATAAGAGCAGATACAACACATGAGTAAAAGTTATATACTAAAAGAGCAGATGTTGTGATATTTGCTTGCGGATATCAATCTAATTATGTCAGAGTACATGATCATAACGGTTAGAGATTGGAGCTTAAAAGACTTGGTGAAAATAAAACTTCAAGTGTGGAAGTAGATAATCAATGCAGAATCGTTTCTGGAGTAACAGGCAAACCATTAGATAGGCTATTTGGAATTGGTCTAGGTTTTTCATTGAAAACAACTGATAACTTAGTTTAAGCTGAATCAAAACCCCAAAACCCCTTAATGAGGTTTATAAGTGCTTTGATTTGTAGGGAATTTGTTAGGGGTTGGGGTTATTAATTAAATGCGAGACAAAAATAGCAAGCTTTTGGGGTATTTATGATGAAGAGTATATAGATTTAGAGTTTAAACTGCGTTATGGATGTGATATGTATAGTGAATAAGTCAAACCAGTACTGAACTATAAGTCTATTGCAATGCTCTTAAAGCGTAGTCCATCAACTGTTCGCTCTCACTGCTTGAAAGCTGTGTAATTAAAACAATAATAGCTGAATCTTAGCCTAAGAGGAAGTCAAAGTTTCTTTAGAAGCATATTGACTATCTTATTAATGAAAAAACTTTGAAGTATTGGGCTCACTTCTCTCTCGACTAACGAGCTATAATGTTTCACCGCCAGTTCCCTGAGTTGAAGATCTCTGCATAATATGTTGCAAACATTTATAAACGAAACGGCATATCTTATAAAGGTGTAAATCGTATCAAGAGAGTAATAGATTTCACTCTGCCATTTTACAACAACAACTTAAATTATATTTATAATTAAATGCAAAGAGCCTAATAGAATAATATTAAGTTTATTATGCTGACGAGGCTGTGTTTACCTTCAACACTTTCATCTAGAAGTCTTGGTATAAGAGACATAGTAATATAAAAGTATATGACTAGAAAGTCAAGGTATAAACAATGGCAATTCTTGGAGGAATTAGCGAGGATGCTGGTTTAGAAACTTATGTTATTCATCCTCGCTCTATTAAGACAGAGCAGTATATAAAGTACTTAGAACACCTGAGAGAGAAGTACCTGAATAAAAGATAATACTGTTTGTTGATAATCTTTCAGTTCATAAGACAAAAGAAACAAGGAAGAGTTATGAACAACTTAGAATAACGCCAGTGTTCAACGTACCTTACAGTCCATAGTTTAATGGAATTGAATTCTACTGGGGAATACTAAAAGGTCATTATAAGAAACTGCTGCTATACCACCTAATGCATGACCTACCTATTGATACAGTCGATTTTATAAAAAGTTCAGCTAAGAGAGTTGATAATTAGTTGGAATAAAAGTGTGCTAAAGAAGGGAAGTGAATGTATATAAATAAGTTTTGTAGTTAAGTTAATGAATATATAAGTCACATTTAAATTCTTTAGAGGGAGCTGGCTTCTCTTTCTTTTCCTTCTACTTCTTGCTTCCCTCCTCCTAAGTTTCTTCTCTTGCTGTCAGCTCCAGCATCTATATTCATTTACTCTGGAGGCTTAATATTTGAATAAAGTCTCTTGCTAACTTCATACTTTGTCTGCGACTTTCGCTCTCTATGAAGCTTGCTCGATTCCTTCATCAAGAAGATGCCAGTACCAGATTTTTCTAAAGAGGTAAACTACAAATCTTACTTGAATATAAGGGTGCTTCTGCAACTCTGATAGCCAGCTCTCACTTATCTTGATCCCCTGTTTATCCTTATCTTCTGAAGAGATGCTGTACCTTCTTATGAGATTCTTGAATAATTTCTTTCAAGTAATCACCTTTTATTGTTGCAAGTATGCCAAAGAAATAGTTTCTTTCAGGAAGTTTACTTGACAACTGCTTCTTTGTAGGCAGGTACAACGAACTCTGGGTCATTCATTGCATCATCATATAAATTAGTCACAGAGATTTCAGGATAGTTTGGAATCTCTGCAAACTTTACATCTTAAGTTTTTAATGCTTTCTTCTCTTCGCAGAGTATGGCTCTTAAAAATGAAATTTTAGTACCTTCCATCGTTGGGAGGAACAAACCAACTACATAATCAAGATTAGTTACCATGAGTTCATTACCTTGCTGCACCAGGTAGCGGTGCAATCCTCCTTGCTTCTAAATCGTTGAATCAATTCTTGTGCTTGCACTCTTTTCATTGCATCATTCATTGAATCCATCTTGTTTACAGATCTTAGAAATGATATTCAAATTTAAGTTTATTGAATACAATTATATACCTCTGAAAACTTACTATTAAATATGGGCATCCTATAGGAGGTCAACCTCTAAGAAGGATATGGAGAAAGTTTTGAGAACTGGTTTCAAACTTGAGAGATTGATATCAATTTACACTGTTATAGTTCCATATTTTAAAATTTAAATTGGTACGTACTTAATTAGGAGCAGCTCCAAAAATGCTAGTACGTAATTAGGAGCATTAATTAAAGCTAGTACTTAATAAGGAGCACCCTAATTTTAATCATAAAATCACAAAATACCTCCTAAAGCAGTACGTACTTAATTAGGCGCACCTCCTAAATCGGTACGTGCTATAATCAACTTATAATTGAAAGTTAAAATGGTTACTTCCTCACCTATATTTAGAGCTAGGTTGTCTCTTAACACTCATATTTCTTCTCTTATACTCTAAGAACTTCCCTTGAAACTTGTAGGCTTGCAAAGCTCTCATATAAGCTCTCAGTTATAGAGGCAGTTTTATAATTTTAAATTCAAATTTAAATATGAGCGCTAACATTTTAAGAAAAACAACAGCACTTCCATCAAACTAAATGAGACTTACCTTTGGCCTCAATAAAAAGTGTGATAGCTGTGAGATGAACTCTCATAAGGAACTACCAGAGCTATCACTTGAGGTCTCTGTTATTAAAATAGAAATTAATAATAGAAAATAAATGGCAAACAAATGTGTGGGAGACAGAGAGGAGGAGAAAGGTATTAATGAAATTCCTATACAAACTTAAGAAGTTGAAGTCTATTTTTGTGAGTTATGTGAGAGAGATTTTGCTCATAAATCAAGCTGGTACAGACATATGAAGGAGCATAGAGAAGCTAAGCCTACTGTATACTTAAAGCATGATAAAATAGATGGAAAGTATGACTGCTTTGAGTGCCATAAGCAATACTATCATACAAGAGACTTAAAGAAGCATCTACTAAAAGCTCACAAGAAAGATAAAGAAGTTGAGAATCATGAAGTTGAGCTGAAGCTTCTAAACAAAAGAAAAGCGAAGGAATATTCGTAGTACCTGAATAAGCTAGAGAGTTAGAGTACGTTAAGAAGGCACGCAACCAACTGACCTCTGAAATAACAAAAATTATGATAAAGATTCAATACAAGAAAATACCGATTCTTGCTTAAATTGACCAAGATACTTCTCTTTAAAGCTACCTTATAATAGAAGACTCCTTTGATAAGAAAGTTATCAACGATCATCAATACGCATACAAGGTGTATCCCTTCAACTATCTCTTAAGTGATGATAAATATCAAATGGAGTTTACAAATGAGTATCAAGTACTCACTTAAGCTAAGTATAAAGAGTGTAGTTACTTAATCAAGCTAGATGCTGTTCTTCTTGCCAAGGATCATGTGGCTCTCAGACTCCCACTCTATGAAATGACCCTCAGAGATTTTATTACTGATCAAAGGAATCATAAGTAGCTTGCTTTGATAGCAACCTAAACCTTACAAGGTATAAAAGAGTTACATAAGTTAGGCTTTGTTCATAGAGATTTGAAGCCTGAGAATATTATGATAAACTTCTCACCTGTAAGAGTGACAATTATTGACTTCAACAGAGCATTAAGGGTGGAAGTATCAAGGCTAGGAAGTGTTATGGGAACTCCAGGCTATTATCCTGAAAGAGAAGACTGGAGAGATGGAGATTATTAATGGGATGTGTGGGCTTTAGCAGCAATAATAATAGAGTGCGATATGCCTCGCAACGATTACTACTCTACCAGGTGTGAGAAAGATGCTAAGCAAAGAATCAAGTAATTTATAGACAAAACCAGAGTCTCTCAATCATTAAAATAAATGGCAGAATCAATAATATTAAAACCAAACTCTAGATCAGACATAATATTAGAGCAGATAGAGTTGTGGTTAAGTAAGATAAACTTCAGAACACTCCCAAATGATCCTAAAGTGCATTTTTAGTGATTAAATTAAATATATTAACTATAAATTTCACATTAAAACCTATTAATAACCCCAACCCCTAACAAATTCCCTACAAATCAAAGCACTTATAAACCTCATTAAGGGGTTTTGGGGTTTTGATTGTACATGACCTTGACCCTAGCATTTTCTTATTTAATAGTAAAAGTGCAATGGCATGTATAAATAATAATAACGTAAGTTATATTTTCTTGTTGAACTCTTTAATAGCCATAACTTATTAATCAAGAGTTCCATCTTCTTCTTCGATAGTAACTATGGCCTTTTTTACTTTTCCAAAACCTCCCTGCCCGATAGTCTCATATATCCTCACACAATCATTCACAACTGGGGTACCCTATAAAAACAGATATGTTAACTTTAGATTATTTAAATAATGTCCTCTACTTACATTTGAATCATATGATATATTTACTTCGTCCACTCTGTCGATGCGTTTGGGCCCCAAATCCTCTTCATCATCATAATTTTGTCCATTTTTTTCATCAAGTTCAAATCCACCTAGTTTTGGGGGTTTCTCTTCATCATCTTCAAATGCCGTGTGATCTATTAAATAGTCAATTAGAAATAATTTAAAAAATTCCGAATAAAAAACAAATAAACTTACCTTCTTCGAAATCCTCAAAATCTTCTGAAGTTTTATCATCTTTCTTGTTAATTTATGTTTTTTATTCTTCTTCAATGGTTGAAGGAACCCCACTGCTGATATTTTTCAAATAATATAGATAGACTATGTAATTTTTTATGATCAAAAGTTAACTTAACAATAATAAAATATTGTGGTTATTGATAATTGAGGCATGCTGAAGTGAGCCTTGGAGATTAGACTTTTGTGTATTGCTGTGATTATCTTGATTCATTGATGATTACTGTCTCAGTGAAAGTGCCCTATTCATGCTATAATATATTGCTATAGAAATTTAACCTAAATAACATAATTATCTTAAAATATATAAATAATTAGTTATATTAATACTTACTATCAATTGCAAGCGAAGCGAGCAACGAGGGGGGTCAGGACCAGTGGACTAATGGAGCAAGAAAAAAAAAATTTTTTGGGAATCACATATAGGAAAACCTTTCAGTCGGTCCCCGAATGCCTACATTTCTGATGTAAAAAATTTTCACAAACTGGCCCTAATAGGTTTATGGAAAAATAATAGGGAAAAAAAAAGATAGAAAAATTTCTAAAAAAAAAAGAATTTCTATCCCCATCTTTAAGGTGGGTCCCTATTTGATATAAAATTGATAGTAAGTATTAATGATTACCTTTAGTTGAGAATGTTTAATATATTAGAGATCTCCAATTAAATTTTAATCTCTTTTATTTAATTTCTCTAATTCACTAATTCACTAATTCACTAATTCACTAATTAGTTATAAGAGTCTTTTTCTTAAGTAATCCAGGAGCACCCGCTATTAAACCTGAGTTGCTTATGCTATTTGCTCTATTAAATAATTTATTTAAATTGGCAAAATTATTTTTTTATCTGTGTATTTTTGGCTTTTTATTCTAAGAATATAAATTTATCTAGCATAATGAGAAATTGAAATGATAATTCTTGTAATTTAAATTAATATACTTGAAAATATACAATAATTCAAACTTTTCTTCAATATTTTGATGCTTTATTAAACATTATTGAACTCAAAATTTATAAATATGGTACTTATAAAATTAATAATCATATTCAATAATTATTTCTATTAAGAGTAGCTTATCTTATGAAATGTTAACTTCTCATTTTAATGAAAACATTTGGATCTAAAATTACACCCTCTGCTCTGGATCCTTTAGTCAATGCTGCAGCTCCCATTTACTAACTTTTTTAATTTTTAAGTGTGTTTATAAAATAATGATTATATTTAAAGTATTAATGTACAAAAATGAGCATATAATGAGATTTTAATTGGAAATTCGATTAATAAGTTTAAGTAGTTCCTGATTTATTTATTTTTCGAACTTATTTAGAATTAATAGCATGATCACATTGATATTATTAACATGATTGTTTTAAAACCACAATATTTCAAGAATAAATTGAAATAAAGACATAAGATTTACAAAGCACAATTGTAGTTTCTATTCTGAAACTTTAATATGTATTTTTTGATAATATTTTTTGTTCAAGATTGAGCACTAAAAATGAATTAAAATTTGAAAAAGAAATTAAAAAAGTGATTGATTTACTTACATTGAGAACATCCCACCAGAAAATAAGTAAACCATAAGTGCTACAGTCATAAATAAGAATGCTTTAAACATAAGCATATTCCCACGACCTATGCATTTACTGCTCCATGGGCAGTGATGATTGCTATGAAATACTATATATAAAAAGTATTATTTATATTTCTCTTATTCAGTTGAATTGTTATAGGAATATAGGTTAAATTAGAGATGATCTAACTCTTCAATGCAGTAGCCACAAGACATACAATGCTCTGTTTCAGTATCCTAACGATAGACCACTTTACATAAACTGCAGAATAAATGCGGTCTATATTAGCGAATAAGTACGTCAAGTAAGTCAGAGAATTTTATTGTTTTAAACAAAGACAATTACAAGTTAAGTATCTTATATATAAACAAATGTGGTGAATATGGAAATATTTATTAATAACTCCAAAAAGAATTTAAGACGCTTTTTAATTCAATAATTCTCTCTATGATCAATACTTACTTTAATATTCTAACTTTATTTATGTAGCTATCAGTGTGAATTTTTATATCTCTCGAGGGCAGTCCTGGGTTTTATAGTACAAGCCAAATAAAGGAGATGTCTTATAGTAAAAGTGTCATAAATCCAATTCCAAATAAATGGGAGTGTTTTACGCTGTCTTATATAATTAAGAAATATGACTAGCAGTTAATAAAAATTACTTTTACATGAGAAATTATTCTTTATAAAAGAATATAATAAAAAATAAAAAAACTATTTGTCTGTTGTAAAGACAAAGTAACCAGCTAATCCGTTCATAATGATCAATTCGATAACTGAAAATACCCAGTCAGGTCCAATTACAATTCTTGGAGAATTCTACGAGTTGTACCAATAACATATTAGATTTCCTAGTCTCCTTGGTTATGGATTATTATACAAAACTATTAAACAAGAAACCCCAAATTTGTTTATAATAAATTAATGGATTTGCCTAGAAGTTATCTATACACTCATCCACAAAGTCGCCTGAGCCATTGCTCTGATAGGGTTGACTTGCCAAAAATTCTGCTTGTCGTTGCTTGTAATTTGGATCCTGCTCTCTTCGCTCTAATGATAAACAAGGGTTAAGAGGAGATTAACCGCTATTATTACCTTATATCAATTATTAATATTGATACTTTCGTCTATTCTTTATTTAGATTTTAAATGATGTTATTAGATAATAATCCAGTATAGGCCAATTCATAGTAATTAATATTAATAATATAACCTTTAGTATAATAATTGTTTTTCATGTTACCACTACTTGCTCTGGAAGCTGAATTTATTTCATCGTCTTCTTCATCTCGTGTATCATTCATATCATTATTCTAAGAAGAGTCAACTAATTTCAAACATTATAATTTGAATTAATGATATAAAACAGTATAACTTTAATCAAAATTGATATTTTAAATTAATACTTTCATATTTATTGAGAGTCAACAATTGAATTGGTAGAGGGCCCATCATTATTAAAGTCATCTTCCTTGCCTAGTGGGCTTCTGAAGCTATTGAAAACTGTGCTCATTTGCTGTATTTCATCATACTCTTTCTTTTCATCCCTCCCATTCACTATAAATACTTAATTTACAACCAATTAATCACAAAAAACTTTTAATGACAAATTTCACGTGTAATCTTTTCAAATATTTATACATATTGAAGTCTTTCTTATTTTTGACGATCTTAGAACGTCTGTTTGGTGATTGGTTATGCATGTCTTGAAGCTCAACTTCCTCAGTGTCATCAATGTCCCTGACTGGCTAGAACAACTTAGAGTCCCTGAGATATTGACTATTTTATTATGAACCTGTTGCTAAAGACGATGATTAATTTGACATTATATTTAAATTTAATATTTAAATTCTTGTAAATTTTTATATTTATTATAAATAAACTTAGAAGAAAAAAAATACATTAAATGACTCCAAATATATTAAAAATTTAGTAGTATGGATAAATTCTACATATTATTTATTTAATTTGCCTATTATTATTAAATATTTAAATAACTACTTATATACTAAAATCTGTGTAATATCATAATATTAAAAATAAAATCTAATCCACATATAATAAAATATTGTTACTATCAAAAGAAGTGCCAAAACGGAAATGGTAAAACATTTTTATCTGCATTTAATTTTAATTTTTAGTAATCTCTGACTGAAAATCAACTGAAATCAGCAAATGATGGACTTATTTTCTAAAGCAAGACCAGCAATGAAAAATATCTAATAAGATTAAAAATAAATCTTAAATTCAAAAATCAAAAATTGAATTATTTCGACAAAGAATTTTTTCACAACCTCAGCCTCTTTCACGATGTCCTTTAGCATCTTAAGCAAGATTCTATCAAAGAGATGCTTGAGTTGGAGATGAAAACTTTAAAAGCAAGCACTTAAGGAAAAAGCCACGTCACCTAAGCTCAGTACAAGAAGGGCATGTTCCTCACTAAAGCAATTGGAGTCTTCAAATACTTGAACTGAGAATATCTTCTCTGCTTATCTAATTTATATATAAAAATTCTAAATAAATATGCGTGTTAAAAACTTATCATTTCAGCTTTTTTGAATTATTTAATTATAATTAGTATTTACCCTTAAATATACCGTTTATATTCTTGGAAATATTATGATAAAAATGATTATGTAGAGTTTTTAGTAAATTTGATAAATGCCCCAACTTTTTCATTATAAAGTTTTGATAAATTACCATTTTCTAGCTTAATCTACGTAATCAAATACAATCAGTATATGTATAAAATAAATAAAAATATAAAATCAAATATAATTCAATAATTCACTAAGCCATTCTTGCTTTACATTTAACAACTATTTCTAATAAAAATCTTAATGATTTAATGGAATTCCCAAATATAATAGTTGTCAATTGCCTCCTAAACAAGCAGTCATGAATTCGTTCCACTCCGTGGGGTTGTGTCTTTGAAGTTCCATTCCCAAGTTGCTTATGTATTGTTAAATCTTCTGATATTTCATTAAAATATTATCAATTTTTTGTACACTAGTTTTAGAGCAAAAGATATAGAAATATGTTCTCATTTATGTTCAAAATAAACATTTGAGAGTTCAAACTTAATATTAGAAATATTTAAATATTCAGGTAATTTGGACAGCTCAATATTAGGACTGCTAACCAACTCTTTACTATTTGAAATTTCTTCACTACTACTAATCCTTAACACATACTTTTCAAGCTCATTGAAAAATTCATAAGATGAACTGCGTCTGTGTGAGGTTTGTTACAGAATATTTGAGTTTTTAGAAGACAACTGATTATGCTTTATTTTCAATTTTTCGAATTCTTCAATCAGTTCATTAATAAAATGGAAATTAAATAAAATTTCTACGATTCGCTGCAATTAAATTACTGTTTATTAAATTAATAATGATTGTACTTCTTGTATGTTTCTTCACCTTCTTTGAACATTTTAGGCAAAAATCTTTTGCATATATTCTTATCTAAGCTTGCTACTACTGTCTCTTGTTATTGAATAGTTTTTTTAAAAAAAAGAAAAAAGAATAATAATTGTTTTCTTTTTTTCTTAAGAAATAATCATAAATAATTAATTAACATTCAAATAAACAACATTTTGGATTTTTTAGCAATGTTTATGATTCAGGCATTTTTAGTTAAACTTTACTTTATTCTTGGACACTTAAAAAGAATAATTTAATGGATATTTACAGTACTAAATTAGTGAATTTTCAATATAAATTATCTACAGACAAGCAACCTAATCATAAATTATAATAATACTGGTTGTCAAAATTGTTTTGAGTATCCAAACTTTTAAGAATTAGGAGACAAGGAATACTCATAAATATTTCAGCTTCTCTACACTCAATTTATTCTTAGAAAGGTTTGTGCTTGTCAGCGGTGCATTCAATTATCTAAGAAAATTTAGTGGTTTTATAAATCTTTAATATCTTAAATTTTATTTATTAATTCAATTAAAATATAAAATAAATTATAGTTAATCTTTTTATTACGACATTTTTATATATATATATATATATATATATATATAATATATATATATATTCTTCGTTTTAGAGGTATTTTGTAATAAAATAATAAGATAAAATGTAACATATTTTAGTCCATTAAAATTCAATGAGTTACTCACACTTCTATTAATCCAAAAGGTGTTCCTTGCCAAGTGCCCAGGCTTTCTCCCAGTCATTCAGAACTTCTACCAATTCTTAATTATTTTTCAACTAAGGGTCTACTACTTAAATTTATATTTCCAATTTTTATCTAATTATATAATATAAAAATGAATTATATAATACACTATTGATTATGTTAATATTTTTATAAAGTAAGTAGAGTAAGCTTTTATATAGGAAACATTAAAAATTATACTTCCACATTTTCATTGTATTTCTTGAGTAAGACTCTAAATGTATGCAGAGTTTATTTTATATTATCTGATAGTTTTCTCACAGCAGAACTCTAATTTGGACTAATTTTTCTAGTTAAATCTTCTGCTTTTAATAAAACATCGATTTTAAAGTCATCTCTGCCTTTGCCACTGACGTTTGCTACAGAATTTATCTCACATACCTTCCCTATGAACTTTATTGATTATTCTTTTCAAATGTTTGGGAATAATACGGTTTTAATTTTATATGGCAAATAAGTGTTAATTCTTATCATAAATTTTATGAAATTTCTAGTTACTAATGTAAAAAATTGTAGATCATTCATAAATTATGAACTTTTCCCTCATAGAATTGTAGTCTGAACTATTCTACAAGAATATGACTCCCTTTTTCTTCTCTTTTTGTTCATATTCACTAATCTCACTTTCCATTTATATAGCATCGACTATGAATCTCCTGGCATCTGTCTCAATGACCATCAATTCGAATACATAGCACTACTCGTAATGAGTCCATTTCAAATCTAATTACTCAAGCATTTCTTCGAGTTTTTGCTTTTTAACTTAGAGATCTTTGATTTCCTTTATTTCGTCATTTATATTTGAGAAATAAGTATAATTTCATATGAAATTCATAAAATAGTCTAATATTTATTATTAGTCATTAGATACTCTTTTGTTGAAACTATTGATGTAATTCTTTATTTTACAGAAATGCTAGAATAATGCTTAACCACTATCTAAATTTATAAATTATTAGGCATTATTTATGGAAATCAGTTTTTATTGTACTAATATATAATAATAAAATACTGACTATCCAGGACATCCTTAGAAAATACATATTTCTCTCCATTTACCCATAGATAGGGGAAGCCCTCTTGAGCTGAATCTAATATCTCAGTCAAGTAACATAAATTGTCTTCATTATATAGCACTTTATAGGCTTTTGAGAATTTTATAAAATTTAATTGTCGGATATTTTATTTGAAATTAATATTAAAATTGCTATTAATTATTTATTTCCATAAAACTATTTAGAGTTCAAATAATTTATTGAATTTCTCTCTGTACTATCTAGATTATGTTTTCATTTACAAAATAAGGAAGAATCTTTCAAGTGAACTGAGATAATTCTTGCAGATAGTCTGGCCTTCATCGCTATCTAAATCAAATTTTCCATTTGAAGCATCTCTAATTATCAGGTCCTCCCCCAACAAAGCAGCCTATTCTATTGCCTTGTATTGCTATAAAAAATTATATTTTTAGACTACAAATTTAATGGAATTAATATAAATAACGGAATTATTAATCTTTTGATCGTTTATTCTGATTATTGATCTATTATTTGTAAATTATTTCACTTTTTTTAGAATAGTAAGCGCTCTTCTTGAACATCCTAATCTCAATCATGTCTTTGGAGAATGTTGGTAAATTCTCAGTTGTTACAGTTTTCACCTGACCATATTTCTCTTCCATCACTTGCCTGGCTCTGTTTGAAAATTTCTAACCATTTTATGACTATCTGAGCAGCTACTCTTGCAATTCTTAATTAGTGAATTGAGTGATTTTATTTATAGTGATCTAGATATAATAACATCAATAATAAGGGAAATATAGGAGTATGGATAACAGGAAAAGAGATTTATCAAAATTATACATTTAAGTGTCTTGACCTTCACAATAATTTTTGATATTTTACCTTCTATTAGTATCTGATTCTTAAATTTGTCTTTTATTAGGACTGTGGCTGGGGGAAGTAGGATTTATTTTATTGTCAATTCTCAAATCTTTATGTTCTTCTATGTTACTGCTGTTGCAATAATTTTGTCATTTTTATGATAATCAATAGAAAAGTAAGTTACTGTTAATTTCTTTCAATTTATAGTATTATATTTATAAATAGCAATCACTATCTATGCAGTCATCGTCTTCTGGTGGTACATTTGCTGCACTCTACACAGTGGATTGTTCTTTCAGTTCTTCATCAATTTGCAATTAGTTATTTCTTGTCAAGTTTCTTGTATTGCCAATTTGATGTTGCTTTTCTTCTTCTACTAATCTTTAAACTATTCCTGTGAAATTATAATACTTTCTAAAATAATTCATTAATAAACATAGTTTAAATGTGTATTAATAATAATACTTATGTGTATAGAATATAAGATAAAAATTAATAAATATATTATATGAAATTTATCCCACCATCAGATTAAATGTTGAGGTGCTGATTGGATGAGATATTTTTATTGCTGTTTTTGGTCGAGTGCTGGATTTCAAAGTTTGAGTCATGAATATGCTTTATTGCTGGAGTTTAAATAATCTTAAGCAATTAAAATTCCAATAAAATCTTAATTTATCTATAATTTATTTCAAGAAAATATCATTGTTAAACTTTTCATTCCTTTTAATAACATTTTTAGAATTTTATGGCCAAATTAACAAAATTCAAAATATTTTAGTGTAAGTTTCATGCATAATATCTGAGTATATGTAGCTGGCAGTGCCTATATTTTCTCTGTAATGCCCCCTATCAGATTCTATGACTTCAGCTGTCTCCACTGGCTAGTACGCCACAGTTTCCTCAAATCCATCTGAGAGAATTTAATGATTAATATAATTTGGTCTAATAGTGGCCTGTCTGATGTTTTATTACTATTCAACACTATTGTCTAATTCTTCCACTATGATTTGGTATAAAACAAATCTACTATTAAATTGTTATGAAATTTAAATAATTTACCAAATTTAAGAGTAAAGATTTAATTATGATAAAATGATGTTGAAATAGTCATCTTTATCTGTTGGATTATTTTAGTTATTTTGTATGTAACTAAAAATAGGCTATGACATTTAATTTGGCTTCTGATTATTGTCAACATGAGAAATAAATAGATTATTAATAAGTTATAGCTCATATTATAGAATACTAATATATAAAATTAACTATAATTAATATAATTCATGAGATTGAATTAGAGAATGAACATAACTATTAGATTGGTTGGGGGCATTAGGCCCTGGTTTTTACTCTGAAAAATACGCACTTTCTGTGAATTTAGCATCATATTCTACTTCTTACTGATTGAAAGCTTACTCCCTCTTTTGATTTGATTTCAAAATATATTCAGTTTATCAATTCATTATATTAGATTAAATTTTGAGATTTGCTTCTATTATACCCATATTGTAATACTCATTTTGTATAAAATTGTCACTCTCCAAGTTTATATTAATATTCTCTTCCTTCAAGTTCTCCAGTGATTAAGTATATTTCTAATCTAAACCCTCACAGCTCTCATCACTCGACAATATAATCTAGTTTTATATTGCAATTTGTTACATCTAAGGGATCTAACTGGGTTATTATTGGTTTACAAGCTTAGACTTTTTCATAGGACTGGAGTATTTACTATTGCCTCGCGATTTAGACTTTGACTTTGATTTTATTCTATACTAAGTGTTCTCTGGTTTATTTTAAAGTGTGGTGGAGATTTATCCACTTCGGATTTGAGAGAGACTTATAACTAGGTTATCATCATAATTTAGCAAAAAGATGTGAGTAAATTATTATACCAGGGATTTGATATATCAGTGTTATGAATAATATATTAATTTGTCAAAGTCTACATTTGAGTAGTAAAATTTTCATTTTCTTCATCTTTGTACTACTGTTAACCCATATTTACGTAATCAGTTTACTGAATGTTTGAGAGTAACACTCTATTCTAAAATTACAGCTCCTAACTTTATCTTAAATTATAATATTTATTCGAGAAATGAAAGTTTTTTTGGTATTTAATATGAAATACTAATGGAATAGTGTAATTTCTGAAAACTAAAAATGATCAATCTTAAATATAGTGAATTTTAAAGATTTGAATTAGTCCTCTCATTTCTTAAGTTTAAAAGCATAATATAATATTAAACTTTATCTCATCTGTGTAAAATTATCATTTGAACTACTCAACATATTTTGCTTTTTGATTGGAGACTTTTCAGGGGAAGCCAATGTGCTTAAATTACTGTTATCCCCACTATTGCTATGTTTTAGTTATTATTTCTTGACTGGAGATTGCTATTAATTTATCAAAGATTAAATTTATTGAGGATGTTAGACCTTTTGAGGTGAGGTTCCATTCACATTACATAGGTTTTCTATTAGAAATGAATTAAGTATGATTTGATATTCGAATCTAGGAGTATTCTAATATATGAATTGGGTGAGAACTATAAAATTAAAGAAATAGTTTGTACTCGTTCTGATCAAAGGGAGATGAAAATTAGTATGAGAAACTGCGACTTATTGCATCTAAAAAGGACTCTGATTAAATTGTTAATTCAATCCTTGATTTTAAGAGATAAATCCCAGTTTATCATTTAAGAGTTAATATAAGGAATAAAAATACATTTTACACCATAAGCCTTAAACCATATAAAACATATTAAATTATAAAAATGCAAATTTTTTGTAATATATAATTTTATTAAGAATTAAAATTGTTTTTAGCATTTTAGCGTTTTAAATAAAAAATTATATTATATTTATCTATTATTTACCTAAATTGGTATTAGTTGGTCCATAGTTTTTAGAAGGACTGTGATTTTACACCAACCTTGACACTTTCGTAGGGCTATTACAATTGCTTTTTTATTTTTGTAAATTCTGAGTGTCTCCCCCTCTGTTTTGACTTTTTTTGTCCCTCTTCACTGGAGAACCAGAAGCCCCGATACCCTATAATGCCTGAATTTTGTGAGTTAACCCTCCCCTATTTCCTATAGTATTAGTGGCAGAGGAGAGAGGCTAATTAAAGATATGAATTCCATTCTAAGTTGCACTGTTAGTAAATCTTTACATGTAAAAGAATATAGAAGAATGAAATTCCAGATTTATATGTAGTTACAAACTTAATTTGAATTTGTTAGTGGAGAATATTTGTTAAGAATTAGCAATATGACTATGATTATTGTTAGCAGTGATAGCTGTACTTAAGATGTTTATGGGCGGTACTACTCTTTAAGACATACCATTCACTGCTAATTAATGTTACTGTTATTGATTCATTCTCATTACATTCGGTAGTTTTTATTGTGCTAGAGTGCAATTTATTTATTCATTTTTTATATCTAATTCTACTTATGGTATCCTTAATTGTTAAGGAATAAATATTATACTGAATATTGGGGTATAAAAAGATATTTACTATTCGATAAAACATATAATAAATCAAGAGTACCATTGAGATTCTAAAACCCTGAACCCCTAGAGTTTGAAGTGGCTTGAGGTTGTTGCTGCAATTGCTGCTTATTTGTGTTCATCATGATTAAATAGTTTGTTATTAACTAATAATTAGAAATATAGGGAGGGCCAAGATTACTATTTACTTTTTATGAGTGATTAAATAATTTAATTTCTTTTTTCTATAATTCTCATGTAACTTAACTAGGAAATTTATAATTTGATGAAATAAATTTATATAAATCATCATGATTAATTATAATTTAAGTGTGAATCAATTAGATTTCGCAATTATTTTCCAAAATAAAATATATTCACTCTCTTTTTAATGATATATAGAAATTTATTAATTTTTAATTCTTGTTACATATATACCCCTCTATACTACTCTTTAAAATTATAAGATCATATTTATTCGTTATAATTTAAAATTATTATTTATAATATTTCACTTATACTATATAGAATTTACAAAATTTAATGAAGAAAGAAATAAATTAAAATCTTTGTTCATCTATAAAACATTACTAATTAAAAATGGATTTATTTTTGTAACGATAATAACAAGAAAATTAAGAAACACGATCTGGGAGTGTCTCAAGGAATTAAGTTGTCCGCAGTACTAAAAAGGATATTTTGCAATAAATTAACGAAATGTACAGTCGCAAGGTTAAGGTAAGTTGTCTTCTCATAAATAACTATTGCATATATATATATTTACACATTAAATTGTTCAATACAAATTATAAATATAATGTAATGAATTTAGGTAAAAATTGATTCGAAATTTTTGATACCAACGAAAGCCACTCTATTCGGGTTAGATGTCAGGTTTAGAGCAATTGATTAAAAATTAGAAGAGAATTGATTTTTATTTCATTTTTTTATATATTAAAAAAATGCCTTTCATTTATAGGGTAAATATTAACCTAATCTTTATTTAAAATTAGAAGAGGATAAGAGTAAGTTAATAACATTGAAATATTATTTCTTATAATCATTTGATAAATAATTATCCTAATTGCTCTAAACATTTATAATCATTAATGTTTCTTAGAAAAGCGAAGTGCATTTAAGAATATGGGCAAAAAGAAAAAAGGAGGGATTAATAATTCTCAAGGTGATATTGATTAAGAGGAATAGGTAGCAAACAGACACTCACTGCCAGTCCCTTAGAAATATTTAAGTATAGAGAGATAATAATAGTAGTAATTGTTCAAAGCAGGCAGAGCCAATAATTAAGATAACGATATTGCAAAAATAATACTTTTGTTAAAATTAGTAGTATTAAATTTGAAATTTGTTTTTTCCTTAAATTATTTTCTAATTATACTTTAAACTAAACCATGTATTCAAAGAGCTAATCAAAGAATAAGACATAAATGGGGGATACCTTCCAATCAAAGAAAACTTATGTTTAAATTTTATTCCTATTTCATCTGCCGATATTTCTTAACATATTGACATTTTATATATAATCATTTATTAACTGGCAATGGGTACACTGAACTAGATGAAATAAAACATAAAATGATGTACGCAACTGCTAACGGCGGTTTTAATTTAGTCATGGATTAAAGTATACTTATATCCCCTAGATAAATCAACATTGAATCCAGAAAGAAACTTGGAGATAATCTCTAGACATAAACTTATTTTTTTGAGTATTATTGTGACAAACATAATATAAAAATGTTATAACAAAGTCTAAAAAGGGAGAATTATCAAAGTTTACTTGTCAACAGATGCCTCTTAGCAAAATGATTTAAGTCCAAGTAAATTGCCATTGATCGATTCTAATAACCTAAATGTAATGAATTCTAGGAATATAACAAATAATGGGTTGAATTTCCAAAATTCAAGCATCGGAATATCCAAAGATTTTACCACTCACAGCACTTAATTAGGAGGATTTGGGAATACTAAAAACGCAAATGGGATTAAAATATAAATTTCCCAATTTACTATTTATTTACATACTACTTGAATAATCGATGCAATTTAGGATTTCTTATAGACTTTTTAATGGGGTTGTAGTAACATCACTAAAATCTAAAAGTTTCATGAATAGAAGTCAGAATATGGTATAGCCTTGTAATAGTCACTTAAATCAAACCAAACACAACAGTTGTTTTGATAATCTGATTGACAAGAGACTCAACCTTGAAGTCAATAAGAATCTTTCATTAATTTTATAATTTATTTATAATCTGATTGACCTTTTTATACAAGATTTTCACTTTATCTATATCAATTAGTGTATTTAAAATAAGATAGTCATTTTTTTATTACAATTCAAATAACTTTCATTTATTAAGGGCGACGACTCCCCTTCAAAGAAAAAGATTCTCACAGAAAAAGAACTGCTAGAAAAACAGCAGAAAAAGCTTCTCCGATCTCCCAGAGATCAACTAATCGATAATACAAAGGTTTAATTGACATAAATGAATAATAGACTGAAGTAGCAAGCACAGGTTGAGAAGAACATTGAGAGAGCCAAGCAATATAATATTAAGAATGACATTAACGGGGAAAGCGAAGGGGTGCAAGGAATTAAAATTATCATATAAATATTAAAAATGACATTCATGCTAAGTTTGAATCGTTATAAATTCATTTTTGATTTATATATATATATAATATATAAATATATAATATATATATAAGAAATTGGAAATATTATTATGTAAAAATTAAGGAAGTAGCAATTAAGAAGAGCAAGGAATTAAAGGATACTATAAACCATAAGCTATTAAAAAGGCGAAACTTTTCAATGACGAAGATTATTACCAAATTATTCAATATTTATTAGATTTCTCTAAATGTAGTAGTATCAATGAAATATATAAGATATTAATTTATAAGTGTAATATTTACATAACTTAGAGATGATAGAGAGATAAGCCAAGGAAATTGAGTAAGAAATGGAGCAGGATGAAGAGGAGAAGAAATTCTAATATAAAATAAGGCAAAGAGTTAGGGAAGAATAAATTAAGAAAAATGAGATTTAAAGGATTAAAGACTAAGAAAATGATTCACTAACTCAATTAAAACTATAAAATTATGATTATTGCAAATTATTATTTTTACAAAAGCGGATAAGTTCCTTAATTATTATAATTTTAATTCATAAGAAACTATTATATAAATACCATTTGTATTATATGAGGGTTAAATCGATGTCTAAGAAATCTAAGAAAATAAACATTGCAAATTTGGCTGATGACGATGATTTTCTCTTTGGAGAGACTATAAAAATAGATCAACCACTGCAAGCTCTATCTCAAAACTAAAATAAGTACAACTAGAGAAATCAATCTCAACCAGCTCATTACAACACCACTATGGGAATTGCTGCATCTGGTGCAGGGTAGAACTAAAATCTTATGATGAGTGGATAGTAACATCAAATTATTAATGATATGAATGGATAAGGGCATAGTCCACTTTTTGGGAAGAGAAATATGACCATTCAGAAAGTTAAATCTCAGCAAAAAAAGAACTATAAAACATCATGGAAATTGCTATTTTTAATATAATCCAGGATTTACTTATAAATTTCACGACATTCCCTATTATTATTATTACTACTATTATTATGCATCTTTACTATATTTTATCAGCACAGATCTCTCTAAGTAACTCAAAACATCATTAAGAAAACAACTCTTCCTTCATAAATGACTCAAGTAGAGAAAATCAGACTCAAAGAATTAGTTGATTAAGAAATAGCTTCATATCAAATTCAAGTTGATAAAATGTTCAGTTAAAATAAAAATTGTAAGTTCAGACTATAGTTTTGTATATTTTTAAATTTGAAAGTAAAATCATTGAAAAATATTATATTTAGGGTCTATTATGATATCTGATGATATGAACTAGGCAAGAAATGAAGCTATGAAACGCATTAAATTTGAATAGCTGTAAGTAGCAATTTTTTAAATAGAGTTATATAAATTTAAATTTTTCCATATGATTCTTAACTATTTTTACAGAAAGAAACGATATTTGCCTGAATTCATGAGAAAAATAAAAGAAAACTTCTTGAAAGAGAGACTGTAATTAGATGCTATACTAAACTATGATTCAGCTACAAATTTGGAGTAGAATTTACAAATAAAATATGATTTTCCATATTATAGCATGAATCTTTACTCACTTTATTTCAAAGAATGCTTTAGTAAAAGCTTCAACCTTTAGGCCAAAACAACAAGATAAAGACATCAGGTTTAAAACTTAACAACCTTAGCCCAAACTTTTAAACCATCCCTCTGCCCAACCCTCTCAATCGAATCTTACTTTACTCACTAACCAAAAATCGAAGAAGGGAGACAAGAATCATACAAATAACTAAAATTTAATTAAAGCATCATCGAATTCTAACAAGTTTTTGTAGCCCATCTCTGAAAATAAAAACGCCATTATGAATGAGGAGCAATAACAAGAATAGCAGGAGTATGATTAAAATAGCAAGTTATTACCAAATTTTATCTGTTTTTGGTATATTATTCATATAAATTGCTATGAGAAGTTCAAAGATGACTTTATTGACTATATGAAGGGCATTGTCACGAAAGGAGGCACCTCAACTCTTGCTTCTATGGGTATTAGTTATGGAGGAAATCAGGGAAATTTAAAGTATAAGCGTAAGAAACTCAGAATGGATGAGACTGTGGAACAAATTGGAAATAATGTCAGAAACTTTAAATTTGATAATATCTCCAATATATTAAAAGTAAAAAAGCTTTTGATAATAGTAAATTTTTTGCAATTCATATTTATTAGTTTAGCATGAAAATGATTTATGAAGAATTCTAATTTTAATCTAAAATTTTATATATAAATGAAACTCAATACTACAGAGTAGACAGTAATAATAAAGAGTAGGCTCTATTGAACCACAAAGCTTAAAACATAATTTTAGAGGGTTGTAAACCTAAAAAACTACACAAGGGCAAACTGGATAGTAAATGCAGCAAGCGAACAGTAATATTAGTGGATTATGAAATAAATGCAATTATTTGATAATTTAATAACAAACTATGAATAAATATTTTTAAAAAATTAAAAAGTAAAACAAATATAAGTCCTATAATTTGATTTCTTAAGTCTATATACAACAAAATGTTCTTTAAAGTTCTTTTTAAATGAATGTTTAATTTCTATTTTCACTCTTCAATTCCATCATGCAGACTTGCATTAAAGAGCTTCCCAAAATAATTAAAAATAATTACTACATTTTTCGAGTTTATTATAAAATTTCACATTTTTGTTAAACATTTTTTGGAGAAGTTTAAAATAAAATGGCTTTTACATGCTAGTTTCAATTTAATTTAAATCAAAATATCTGAAACTAAGATAAAATTATAATTTAATCTAAATGTATACTCATAAAGAATGTTACACTTTGCAGTGAAGCCAGTAGCATCTTAGCCCCAATACCCTTGGTAAATATGTGCCACCCCTCATTCTTAAATATAGTCAAAGCTGATTCCCCAGATCCACATTACTACCTCACAACGACAACTTCTAAGCAATTTGTAAATTAAGCAGCTGTCAAGGCACCCATAATTGAGCCTTTGATGATGTAAGTATTTTCACTTTCTTTGAATTTCTAATTGCCATGCTTCTTTATTATATAATCGATGTAGCTCTCGTAGATTGTCATTTGTATAGTGTAATGACCTAAGAACGCCAGAGAGTAAGCCAATGAACCTTGATATAAACCTTTTACAGAATCTGTCTTTACAATTTTCATTAGAGCATCACTCACGTTTTTGTAGCCATACCTGTCATTCAGAGTATAAATCTCAAAATATTATTGAAAATTTAACAATTTTACTCATACATTGGGGAATATCCCTCTAATTCCCTAATTTAATAAGAGAAATAACAATTGAGAATATTATTTTCCATATGATTGCTTGTTAGAAATCTAACTTTGATCATTTCATAAGGATAATATATCATCAATGCAAGCATCTCTGCAATGACCGAGGCTGATGCATAAATCATAGCATTCCCTCTTGCGGTTTTAGGTTGGTAATGATCTTTCATGTACATCTTGATCCCTTTGTACATGTAGAAGTAGTAATACCCGCTCACAGTAGAAGAGTAAAATGTTGCTGTATAACCTTTATATAACCCGTAAATACCATCATAAAATTGAACTATAGATAATTTATTGAATATACCTTATTTTGTTCGTTTTTTGTGTTAATTTCATCTTAGACCATCATTAGTATATATACGTTTGACCATTTAATGGAATTTCAAATTCTCATGTATCTGCTTACTCCTAATATTTATAGCGTCAATGCAATAGAATAAACTCTCTTGTAACAATATTGTTAAAGACCCTGCAGCGCCTATCCTCAGAATTTTATTCTCTGACAAACGAGATTTATATAGCGAAAGAAAGTAGGTACTGCTAAATATGCCGATAAATAGGGAAAATCTGAATCTTTAATAAATAAAATAAAAAACATTCTTTAAATCTTAAAAACTAATATTATGTCAAAATGTAAAAATATATCTATCGTTTTGAATTACTCTTGCCAAGGTCTGATATTTCGTCAATTTAATAGTAAAGTAAAATTAAATTATTTTCAAATTATAAATCTGAAATATAAATATAGCATAAAAAGTTAATTTATGAGGAGTCTTCAGAGTTCTCCTGTATGCGAATGAACTTCCTTTTAATTGCTGCTCTAAGCTTCTGGTATTCATATTTATTTTAAGATTATTTTTACTAAAGGTTGTAAGAGTGAAGACTATTTCGTTGGACCGAAGTTTATGTATTTAAAAAATTATAATATAGTCCATTACTTAAGTATTAAGTCAAAAATGACAATTTTACATTTTAAAAAAAATACTGAATTATTTAATTTCCTCTTTACAACACTATTCTAGAATATGTGAATAAAGATTTACATAGCCCAATTCTTCCTAAAATCTTTGAGAATTATTATGAAAATAAATTGTTTTCATCATTTTTGCAAAACAATTTGCTTTTTTCTTATCAATAAGGTATGATTCTTCTCTTGCAAGTTAGAGTAATTGGTGAGAAGGGCATAAGCATGGCTAAGTCTAATGCTTCCTCCAAATTAGCCACATGCTCCTCGTCCTCAAGTAGAAATCCTGGTTACTATAATCAGTTGTTTAAGTATCATATTAAACAAAAATAATGATGCAAAATAGGATTCACTTACTGTTTTAATAATGGCTCCAGTTAATTTTGAGTACTCGACCTCTGAAATGTCTCTTTCGATCTTTTTAGTGCTGTGTACCCAAATATGTCTAGCTGGAGAGGGCTCATCAAAGATTGGTTGATATTTTTGCATGAAAAGTTGGAGTTATTATAAGCTTTTTGATAGTACAGATTTGGGATCATAAAAAATATGTAAATCCTTTCATACTCATATAAAGTTAGTACTAGTTTCCCTAACTGATTATATTATTAAACAAATAATAATCAAGGAGTTCTTGATCTAATTATTTATCACTCAATTCAGCTAATTGAGTGATTTACTAGAGCATTGCTGATTTATTTTCCTAGCTTAGCTTAACTAAAATTCTCAGCATTTTGTACATTCCTATGAACAAATAAGATTGAAATATAGTGATTACTGAAATATAATGCTTTGATGCATGCGATAGTCAAATATTTAAAAGGAAATTAAATTCAATTTACTGAATTTCATTTTTTCCTTAAGAATAATTTTTCTTTCAATCTGTATAATAAATATTGATGAATTATTTGGAAGAAAAAATCGTCATCTATGCCCTCTAAATCAAAAAAGCCGAGTAAATAGAATGCCTCAAATGTCTCATTTTTCATAACTCCTCTTTGATCATCGTCTAAAAATAGAAAAATTATAAATTAAATTTTTTAATTTACTTTCGAATAATTCCATTGCTTATTAGCATGCTTCAGTAAAATTAGCTCTCATCAAATTATCAATCAAAGATTCACCCCCTTAACTCTTAATTTTAATCTATATCTAGTAATAAAATAATCCAATCTTTTAAGTTAAGAGATGTGGAATTAATCATTCCACAAGTTAAAAAAAACAACTATTGATAAATAATTCTTGATCTCGTCCTATTCTTAATTGCAGAGCTTATATGCTACATCCAATAATCCTTGAATCTTTGAGTCATTATTAAGCGAGTATAATCGATTTGAGGAGATTATAAGAAAAGAAATGAAAAATACAATTAACTCTGTAATTACTAATGCAAAATAGATTGATGTATTATTAACTGTCATCATTTCAAATCAATTTTAAGGATTTAATCATCAACTTTATTAATTAATCAAACATGGTGGAATATTAATTCTTTATTTTTTCAACTTTTCGGATTCATTTCTATTTTAGGGTATCTAACTTTTCACTTCCACTGATTACTATAAGTACGCTGTTGTTGAGTGTTTTTTCTCAAAAAATTTTAGATATCTTCAGGATATCTTCCTTGAGCTATCTTCAGGGTATCTTCCTAAAAAAAATTAAAAAATTAAAAATTTTACAGCAGTAATAACAGCAGCAATAACAACAATAGCAATAACATTAGAATAAATATCAGTAACAATAAAATCAGTAATTAATACAGTTTAAGGATTTTTCCAAAAAATCCAATTTTTATAAAATTCAAGTTTTGAGTGCTTATGATAATGAAATGGATGATGAAGATATAGATGAAAATAGAAACAAAATCAAAGATTTTTAACTTTTGAAATTATCAAGAATTTCAAATAAACTTTATTAATTACTGATTTTATTGTTGCTGATATTTATTCTACTGTTATTGCTATTGTTGTTATTGCTGCTGCTATTACTGCTGTAAAATTTTTAATTTTTTAATTTTTTTTAGGAAGATACCCTGAAGATAGCTCAAGGAAGATATCCTGAAGATATCTAAAATTTTTTGAGAAAAAACACTCAACAACAGCGTACTTATAGTAATCAGTGGAAGTGAAAAGTTAGATACCCTAAAATAGAAATGAATCCGAAAAGTTGAAAAAATAAAGAATTAATATTCCACCATGTTTGATTAATTAATAAAGTTGATGATTAAATCCTTAAAATTGATTTGAAATGATGACAGTTAATAATACATCAATCTATTTTGCATTAGTAATTACAGAGTTAATTGTATTTTTCATTTCTTTTCTTATAATCTCCTCAAATCGATTATACTCGCTTAATAATATGATTATCTACTATTATTCTTGCTATCTAGAAAGCATTACTTTCCAAAGCTTTCATAAAGAGCAGAGTGCATATTTAGTCTAATGCTTTTGGGTAAAACATGCTTGCAATTGCAAAGGCTTACAAACTTTAATCAAAATATAAACTACTTTATAGGAATTTCTATAATTATCAAATTAAAAAGTAAAATTATAAGGCATATTCAAGGTTGTTGCTTAGCAATAACTTTTACAAAGCTTTTTTAGAATCAGAGAGTGATAAATGAATGGCTGCAGAAAGGATTGGCATGTTTTGATCAAAACGTTTATTCGCTTAAGCTATGGTAAAGTCATCCAGTTATAAATATAGAGATAATTCTATTTATAATTATATAAAAAATAAAAAATAATTATTAAATAATTATACTTGTCATTAGGCCCTAAGTCATTTATTGATTTAACTGGCTGCAAATTTTAATTCTAAGTTCTCTCATGTTTACTTATTAAATATTTTTGACTTTTTTCTTAATAAAATAAATCTATTAAATATAAAAGAATTATATACAAATTACCCAGAACATCTTCGAATATACCTCCAGCATGATGAAGCGATTTCACAGCAATTGCATCTTAAGTTTCGCCTCTTTAATGTAAAATTTAAGCTGCTTCCTCTACTTGAGTAAATAAAATTTTAAAAATCACACAAGATTTAAAAAGAATTATTTAAAATATAAAAAAATTAAAATTAATCTTAAATTACTTGATTTAGCAGAAGCAAGTAATGAATCTTTTCTTATTACGGATCTAGTATTACTTTTGAATTTTCTTCTTAAATTGAGGGCTTATTTGTTTGTTCTGTTAAGTAGTCAATTTATTAAATCAGAAAAATAAATTGATTATGAAACCATTAAAAAACAATACAACCTAAAATAATCAATATACTACCTAATGCAACTTGCCCAGTATTTCAAAGAAACTTTAGGAGCAACTGCAATAGCAGCTTAATAATTATTGATTTACATCATTATCTCACAATAATCCTGAAAACTTCCACTTTTAAGCATTAAATTAGCTGACTCTCTGAGTCTATCCTCCTTTTTGCTTAATGATGTTCCCAGAAGCTTGAGACCTGAAATTTATTGCAGTTCTTAGGCTTTTGATTTATAGGCTTGAGTGCTGTCTTATATATGAAATACTCTGCTTTTATTTGTATCTTCAATAGGACCCTTACCGTTCATAATTGAAATCATGTACCATAGTTCTAAATCCCCATCTTACTGATTGAAATACTTTAGTATTGAGACAAACTTTTCAAATTTAGATTGCTTTCTAAGCTAAGTTGCTATGGTTTTGCTTTAATCTCCAGAGAGTTTCCCTTTAACTTCAGGGATCATTTAATCGTGACAATCGCAGATTGATTCTACAAAACCTAAATCAAGAATGAATTTCATTTGGGTTTGAAAGATATCTGATATCCCTAATATATCCCAGAATATTAGAGAGTTATCTAAGTGAGATGATACGATAGTAAATGGTTTCTTAGGATGAGTTGTGATTGAACTTGTAGAAATACAAGGCTCATATGTCTCATAAATCAAGGTATTTGATCTTATGTCCCAAATCGCTATGAACGAGTCATCACCACCTGAAATCAACATCCATGGTATTTCGTAATTCCAACATAAAGATCTCACTCTTGACTTGTGATATTCCAGTTTTTTGTGCCCATTCTCTTGCAAATATGATAAAAATAATTTAACTTACATTTTTAGTATCCCAAACTCTAACGTAGTTATCTGCTGATCCCGAGGCAAGAATGTAATCAAAGAATGGATGCCATTTTAAACTCAAGACTTTGTCCTCACACCCTTCAAGCTGTTTAGTTATTTTAAAGGTATTAGAATCAATAAGATGAATCATCCCATTGAAATGGCCAACAGCAACTAAATTAGTTTTTTGAGTGTTCCAAGAAACTGATCTTATAGGGCCATCAATCTCCATCTTCTTTTAAACCTCTAGCTTTCCATCTTCATATTTCAGAAAATGCCTAAAATTTATTTAAAACAAAATTTTCTTACACCATGCCATCTTCTGAAACAGCTGCTATTCCTTAAGAATTCCAGTCACAGTCAAATATAACAATTAGATAACATTTTATGCATAAGGATTATTTCATAAATTATATCTAAGAAGTAGTAACTTAGATTTTCTGTACAACCTTATTTCTTTTGACATCAATGATTTTTACAAAACCTCCAGCTGTTCCTATCGCTAAGATTTCTTCGTTTTGATGTTGATTAATTTACTGCCAAGCAAGTCCATTTATTTAACAATCTTTTTCTCCCTTGAAAGTTCTATCTTCAATAATGCTAACTACATTCATGTCATTCATGTCCCATATACGTACGGAGTTATCATAGGAAAATTTATCATTATTTAATTTTTTATTTATAATAAGATTAATATAATATATCATAGCCAACTGTAGCCAATCTTTAAGAATTATTCGGATTGATCTAACACCTTTAAACTTGACATGTATGTGAAACTTCAGTTTAAAATAATATCTTCCTCTTTCGAACATTGTAAATAACGACTTGTCCATTCTTAAACTATAACATGAAAGTTGCTTGCTTGCTTTTTATAGGGACAATTGTTGATATCCCGTGTGGTCCAACTTTTATCATCTCTTTAGGGTTTTCATTTGAAGCATTCCAGAGCCTTAGCGCGCCGACTTTATTTGTTGAAGTTATTATGTCACCAGAGACATTATCCACCCATTGCATACTAGAGATTCCAGTAGGTTGCTTCTCAAAAACCATTACCATGTTTAGAGACTCAACAGAAAACATGCACATTCTTCCATTCTCAAATAGAGCTATTAATAAACTTTCACCTGGATTCCAAGATAAGTCTAGTACATTTTCTCCGCATGACTTGCTAATATCCTGTTTTTACTTTGTGTCCATGTCATAGAAAAATATGTGGCCTTCAATACATCCCAATGCCATTGCTCTTTTCTATATGGAATTCGTTTTACAACATTTATTATTTTAAATTGAAATATTACCTTTTTCGGGTTCCATTTTACTACTGAGATTTCTTCATTTGATGAGACTGGTTTCTCGAATTTCTAAGATTGAATATCGAAAATTCTAAAATCATCTACCATCACATCTACACAAAAATTGAATTATAACTAATTTTTAACGTACAAATACTTACTTTACTTAATCACGAATGATATTAAGTTCGAATCATTTTAATTCCAATCAATCAAAACCCCAAAACCCCTTAGTGAGGTTTATAAGTGCTTTGATTTGTAGGGTATAGTTGGGGTCTTATTGGGGTTAGTAGAGAAATTAGGCCAATTTGCAAAATGAGAAATAGAAATTAGCGAAATTTATGGTCTATTTATGATGAGTAATATTTAGATTTACTGCTTAAGCTTAGGTATGGTACGTGTATTAATATAGACTAAGCCAAACCTGTACTAAATTATGCAGCTATAGCAAAGTTATTACGCAAGAGTGCCTCAACTGTTAGGTATCACTGCTTGCTAGCTGTTTAGCATTTTAATTCTGGTTGTTGAACGCATCCTGCAAGAAAATAAAAGTTCTCTCAGGCTCATATTGACTTCCTCTGCGACTCTAAGACTTTGAAGTATTGGGCACACTTTCCATTAGACTAGCGAGCTGTGATGTTTCATCGCAGGTTTCCTGACATGCGTATCTCTCCTTAGACTATAGCCAATATTTATAGAAGAAATGGTATTACTTTCAAGACTGTCAACAGAGTGAAGAGAGTGATTGATTTTACAGTGCCATTTTATAGTAATAATTTAAACTATATACATGATTAAATGCAGAGAGCTATTACTAATAACATCAAGTTCATACACGCTGATGAAGCTGTATTCACATTCAACACGTTTATTAATAAGTCTTGGTATAAGAAGTATGATAATATAGAAGTTTATGACTAAAAAGTGAAGGTAGTCACCCATGCAATTTTAGCTGGTATAAGTGAAGATTCAGGCTTAGAGAGTTATGTGATTCACCCTCGCTCTATTAAGCGAGAGTAGTATATAGAGTTCCTACATAGCTCAGAGAGAAGTATAGCAACCAAGAGATCATCCTGTTAGTTGATAACCTATCAGTTCATAAGACTAAGGAGTCTAAGAAAGCTTATGAAGAGTTAAACATAACTCCTGTATACAACGTTCCTTTATAGCCCATAATTTAATGGAATTGAATTCTACTGGAGTTAAATCAAGACTCACTACAAGAAGCTGCTGTTGTATCATCTTATGCATGACTTGCCTATCGATACAGTAGACTTAATTCAAAGCAGCTGTAAGAGAGTGAGCGTTGATAAGACAACAGTCTGTGCGAGAGAGGGAAGAATGAATGTTTATAAATAAGTTTTAGATTTAAATGAATGAATAAGTTCACATATTAAACTAAACCATAAAGGGGTTTGGCTTCTCTTTCTTATCCTCTTCTTATGGCTTGCTTGGGCCCATATTTCTTCTCTTAGTGCCAGCTCCTGCATTTATGTTAATTTCATCTGGTTTTTAGACATCTTTATAAAGCCTCTTGCTCACCTCATAAATTGTCTGCGACTTTCTT
>ARYC01018367.1:0-31598 GCA_000711775.1 Oxytricha trifallax
AATCAAAACCCCAAAACACTTTCAGTAGTTTAATTGAGTTTTTGATTGATAAAAGTAGAATATTAGTGCATACATTATTAGGGTTTTAATAGGGTTTATGTAGGGGTTTAATGTTTAAATATTAGTAATTAAGTGAGTATAACAAGCGAGTTTTTAAAATATTTCACACAAACATAAGCTTTGAGTCATGTGGCAGTTCTCTAAATTTATTTTTCTAAGTTGATGTTTGATTGTTTCTATTGTTTGTTAATTCTCTTAGCTTGGCTTGAAAAAAGTTGAGTATTCAACTTCTCTGAGACCTCCATTTATTTTATTTTCATCGAAATATTGTTTGATTCTCTGCTTAGAATCTCTCTCACTCCTGCAGCTAAAGTAATCGTTTCTTGGCATGTCGCTCTCATTATTATTATTACTGCTAGAGCCCAGATATCCCATTAAGTGTCTCCATCTCTCCAATCCTCTCTCTCTCTCTCTGGTAAATATCCAGGAGTGCCGTATACATTTCCTTTTGCAGAGGTTTGCACTCTTTGAGCTCTGTTGAAGTCAATAATATAACTCTAAGAGGCTTAAAGTTCATCATGATATTCTCTGGATTTAAGTCTCTATGAACATAACCTAGCTTGTGAAGCTCTTCAATCCCTTCAACTATCTGCTATTATATCTAACTAATTTATCTCTGACATCTATTGTCAGATAAGAAATCTCTGTAAGTCATTTCAAGTAAAGGAAGCCTGAAGGCAACATGATCTTTGCCAAGTAAAATATCATCAAGCTAGATGATATGCCTGCACTCATTTAACTTTGCCTTTTAAAGAGCATAATAATACTCATTAGAAAATTCCATTTGGAACTTGTCATCAGCAAGGAAGTAATTGAAAGGATATATTTTTTAAGGATATTAGTCATCTGTAATGACTCTCTTCTCAATTTTATCTTTAAGAGTGATGTAGCTTTCTAGGCAAGAATCTAAGTCAATAATTTTTAATATGGGAATCTTTATTGGCTTTATTTTAATCATGATTTTAATGATCTCAGAGACTGGAAAGTTCTTGACTGCTTTCTTCATTTTAACTTAATTCTAGACTTAAACTCTAAGAGACTCAACAGGGTTTCTTGATCTTATCTTTTAGAGGAATCTATTCCCTATAGGTTCATGAATAAAGACAAAACTATAATTGAGCTTTTTCTTTAAGTGCTCTTTGAGGTCTCTAGTTTGAGAATATGGCTTCTCACAGAACTCACTGACATGCTTCCCATCTTTCTTTCAATGCTTGAGATATAACCTTGGCATATCGTTGTGTATATCTCTCAAGTGTTTCTTAAAAGTTGGCTTGTAAGGGATAACTTATTGCATTCATAGTCAACTTTGGCTGGTATATATTAAAGGTCTATGGCGGGTTGCTTAACCTCCTCATCAATTTGCACAGCTTCTTTGATAACCTCCTGCCTAATTTATATTTAAATCTCAAAGCTAGACTGGTCAAAGTTGTCATAAGTCATAAGTAGTCTCCCAATTAGTACAAGCGTCTTTGGTCTCTACTTTTCTTGGTTGCTGGAATGATTACTTTATTGACTTGATCCAAGTAATACCGCTCTTCTTAAAAGGTTAGTGCTCATTTTAGTTTGCTGATATATTTTATTATAATAATGATAGAATCTCCCTAGGTATACTATAAAAGTAGAGTATAAAACACTCTGGTAAATTCTTTGCTGAGAAGTAAGAAAATGAACTAACCATAAAAGACTGTAAGTTGACATATTTAATGAGAATTTTATACATTTTAGTAAATTAAAATACTCCTAACGAAGTTTTGTTTCTCTAGGAGGTCCTCCAAATCAAGTTTGAACTTAATTTGGAGGTAAAGTTATTAAACATTTTAAATTAATATGCTCCTAATTAAGTTTTAACCTTAAAATTTAACTCCTAATAAAGTATGAACTTAATTTGGAAGAACTCCTAAAATAATTAAACATTATTAGGAGCAATTTAATGGAGAAAGTTTGATAAAAATGGAAATCAATCTGTGAAACTTGGAGCAAGTTTTTCAATGCTTCTCCGAATATCTTTTCAAGGTTGACCTCCAGCAGGTCCTCCCTATTTAGTAGTAAAATTTTAATAAACTTAGAATGGATATCCATAATTTTAAATTTCATTAACATTACTAGAAAGAGGAAGCAAGATGGAGTCTATGAATGATGCAATGAAGAGAATATAATCTCAAGATTTAATAGGAAAATTCCGAAGTAAAGAGGACCTCTATAGATATTTGATATAGCAAGAGATCTTAAGTAAGAATAATAAATCCATTATAGTTGGATTGTTCTTCCCAACTTAGGAGGGAAATAAAATCTCATTCTTAAAAGACTTACTGAGTGAAGAAAAAAAACTTTTAAGTCTAATGAAATTAGGATGATAGAGATACCTAACTACACTCAAATATCAGTGAAAACCTATATGAAGATGCTATGAGTAATCCAGACGTAGCTCTCTACCTTCCATCAAAGCTACAGCTCTCTAATAAGTTACCAGAGAGAAACTTCTTCTTTGGTGTTCTTGCAACTCTGAAACCTGAGTACTTAAATGAAGTTATTTAAGAAGCTCATAAAAAACGCTACAGCATCTCTCCTGAAGAAAAAGAGAAGCAAGGTATTAAAATAAGTGATACCTGGCTGTAGAAACTTCAAAAGCATCCATACATCTCAAGTAAGCTTAGTCTTCTAACTTTATAGAAAAACATGGTACTGCTATATACTTGATGAAAGGGCAGCAAACTAAACAAAGAGAGAAAGTCTCAAGTAAAACATGAATTGAGTAAGAGGCTATTCAAAGATTTATAAAAGCCAGAAGAGATGAACATAGATGCAGGAGCTGCCACTAAGAGAAGAAACATAGGCCCAAGCAAGCCCTAAGAGGAAGAAAAGAAAGAGAAGCCAAATCCCTTTACGGGCAAATTTAATATGTGAACTTATTCATTCGCTTAAATCTAAAACTTATTTATATACACAAAATATGCCTTCTCTTGCGCATACTTTAGCATTATCATCGCTGACTCTCTTAGCAGCACTCTTAATAAAATCGACTGTATCTATCTTTAAATCATACATCAGATGGTAGAGCAGCAATTTCTTATAATGACCTTTCAATAACCCCCAATATAACTCAATTCCTTGAACTAAGGGCTGTAAGGAACATTAAATACAAGTGTAATATTAAGCCTTTCATATTCCTTCCTTGAGTCTTTAGTATTATGAACTGAAAAGTTATCAACAAATAGAATAATATCTTAGTCAGCGTACTTATCTCTGAGTTATTGCAAGAACTTAATATATTATTCAGTCTTTATAGAACGAGGGTGAATAACATAAGTCTCGAGGCCACTATCTTCACTTATTCCTCCAAGAATAGCATGAGTTTAAACCTTAACCTTTTAGTCATAAACTTCTATATTACTATACCTCTTGTACCAAGACCTTAATATAAAGGTATTGAATGTAAATACAGCTTCATCAGCGTGTATGAACTTTATATTATGCTCTTAAGACCTCTGCATTTAATCGAATATATAATTTAAATTAGTCTTATAAAATGGAACATTAAAGTCAATCACTCTCTTAATGCGATTGACTGTCTTGTAAGATATTCCGTTCTTTTTATATATGTTAGCTATCGATTAAGCAGATATGTGAAGCTCAGGAAATTGGCGATGAAACATCACAGCCCTCTAGGATAAAGAGAAATGAGCCCAGTTTTAAGAGTCTTATCATTTATAAGATAATCAATATGATGCTGATAAATTTTAAGGGTCTCTTAGGCTAGAATTAAGATGCTATCTCTTTAAATTCAATGCTAATAGACAGTGAGACCTCACAGTTGCTGGAAATTTATGGAGAAGCCTTGCTATAGACGTATAATTCAGAACAGGCTTGAGTATTCACTATAATCATCACATCCATATCGCAACTTAAACAATAAATCTATATACTCACTGTCATAAACAGACCCCAAACCTCGCATATAACCACTTAAAATACTAATATTTAAACATTAAACCCCTACATAAACCCTATTAAAACCCTAATAAAGTATGCACTAATAGTCTACTTTTATCAAATCAAAAACTCAATCAAACTAATGAAAGGGTTTTGGGGTTTTGATTCAATTAATGAGCAATTTATTATAAAATTTTGATGAAAATAAAGGTCAACTTTTCAAACTTAGAGAAAGTCTTATATCTTTAGCTTTTTATCTGATTCAGGTTGATCTTTAAGTAGATCTTCCTTTTTAGTAGTAAAATTTGAATAAGTTCAGATTTGATATCCATAAACATTAATTGAAACTGAAAACAAAATGGTATCTATGAATGATGGGATGAAAATAACATAATCTTAAGATTCAGTAGGAAATTCATATGTTACTTCGCAAAGCAAGATAAGCATTATTGTAGGAATACATTCGATTTGGGAAAATGAATTAAAATTAAAATTAATTAATTATTAATAACCTTCAGTTATGTTTTTAGAAAATGTCTCCAAACCCTGACAATATTATATTCTTTGGATAGAGCATTAAAAATGAGACGGTGGTTGTAATTGCTATAATGAATTTATCTCATCGCCAAGCGAGAAAAAACTATTTTTTTTTGTTGGGGAGTTAGCTCAAAACCAAAATATCTCGCTTCCTGGATGATTCAGGAATATTACCAATAATAAATTCCAGCTAAAATTGCAAGATCTACCGTAGAATCCATTTATTTTTCAATTTTGAGTCACTTTGGATTTGATAACTGCCATGATTTTAATATTTAATTAATTGAATTTAAATTCATTTTCCCAAATCGAATGTATTCCTACGATATAACCAATTTAATAACAATAGTTGGATTATTTTTGCCTAATTAGGAAGGAACATAAATCCATTCTTAATAGCATTGCTTAGCGAAGAGAAAAACTCTTTTACTATTACTAAATTAAATTTGATTTAAGAAATTTAAAAAATACATATTTAAATGAATATAACAGTAGGCGTAACTGCCATGTATTAGCGCAGATTTAATACTAATCAAATTTTAAAAATATATAATTAGAATGTGATTATTTAACTACCACATTAATTTAAAAATGTCCAGTATAGAGCCAGGAGAATGTACAACATGTTAACCGTACAATTTAATTGAATTATTATTAATTATTTAAATATTAAAAATCATTAAAATGTTCAGTGTACAGTTTGTATTTATATGTGGAGGTAGACTGTACAAATAGGTAAGTGATTTAATTATTATTATTTATTAAATATCTAGCGCTAATAAATATGGTTCAGAGCATGTGGAACAATTTAATATTTAAATCCTTGGACGTGTCGCTTATACTAAAGGCACTTGATCGTTAGATTCAGATTAAAAATCAATGGAAAACCTAATTAAACAGTTACTCTCAAGAGTTAACGAGAGGCACTTTTTCATCTTCTAAATCGACAGCATTGACGCCAAGAAGAAGTTCTATTCAATCCACCTGTATCAGTGAATCAACTAGTATACTAAGCCATGTCATGATCCTTCACCATTAATAAAAATTACTGAACTTGCTCTCAATCCATCTCCAAAAAGTTAAGGTAGGCTTATCAAAGAACTTCTTTACCAGAGACAAATGCAAAGGAGGATAAGCGATCAACTCTCTACAAATAGGAGCTTCCCTTATTGGAAGAGTGCAACTGCGATAATTGCAATAAGATTTGGGGGAGCTGAGCTTTGCACAATACATCTACGACAGATTGGTAATGGATGGCGAGATAGATCCTGAGTCAATGCATACTGATGATACAGCAGCCATTGATGAAACAGAAGTAAAAGAGAAGAAATAATTGAGAAGAGAAGTAGGGGTGAGACAGATGACATTCAAATGAAGTACATTAAACTATATACTTATAACAGATATTTAATAAATAATAATAATTAAATCACTTACCTATTTGTACAGTCTACCTCCAAATATATATACAAACTGTACACTGTACATTTTAATGATTTTTAATGTTAAAATAGTTAATAATAATTCAATTAAACTGTACGGTTAACATATTGTACATTCTCCTGGCTCTAACTGTACATTTTAAAATTAATGTGGCAGTTATATAATCACACTCTAATTATATATTTTTAAAACCTGATTAGTATTAAATCTGCGCTAATACATGGCAGTTACGCCTACTGTTATATTCATTTAAATATGTATTTTTAAAGTTTCCCAAATCAAATTTAATTTAGTAATATTAGTGAAATAAATATGATGGAGATACCTAACTACCCTGAAGTATCAATTTAAAATATCTATAATGATACTTTGAGTTATTCAGTAGTTACTTTCTACCTTCCATCAAAGCTAAAATTCTCTAATTAGGTTGCTAGAGAGAAACTTCTTCTTTAGTATTCTTGGATCTCAAAACCTGAGTATTTAAATGAAAAAATTTAAGAAGCTCACACAAAACGCTATAGCATTACTATTGATGGAATAGAAAAGCAGGGAATTAAATCATTTACACGTGGATGTTGGAACTTCAAAAGCATCCATTAATCTCAAATTAGATTTATAAAACCAAAAGAGATGAAAATAGATGCAAGAGCTGGTACTAAGAGATGAAACATAAGCATAAGCAAACGATAAGATGAGAATAAAAAAGAGAGTCAAAATCCTTATACTTTTTAATTAAATATGTCAGCTTATTCATTCGTTTAAATCTAATACTTATTTATAAACACAAAATCTCTCTTTTATAGCACACACTTTAGCGACCTCATAGCTGATTTTTATAGCATCACTCGCTAAAAAATCTACTTTATCTATCTTCAAGCCATCCACCAAGTGATAGAGTAAAAAGTCTTGTAGTGGTTTTTAAAACTACCAATATAACTTAATTGAGGGTTGTAATTCTTAAGTGCATAATATTAAATTCATACACGCGGATGAAGCAGTATTTTTACATTTAATACCTTCTTATCAAGGTCATTGTACGAAAGATACACCACATAAAAGTATATGATTGAAAGGTTAAGGTGTAACTTATTGGGGAAAAAAAATCAAAGATAATGATTAGAAGCTTATGTTTTTCACTCTCGCTCATATAGACTGAAAAATATATTAAATTCCTGCAATAGCTCAGAGATAAGTACGCTGAATAATAAATTATTTATTTTTGGATAATTTTTCTGTCCAAAAAACTGAAGACTCAAGGAAGAAAAATGAAAGATTAAACATAACACAATTATTTATTGTTCTTTACTCTTCATTTAATTTAATATAAAATTTAAATTAGTATATAAAATGGAACAGTAAAATTAATCACTCAATACGATTGACTGTCTTATAAGATAGTCCATTCATTCTGTATATCTTGGTCATAGATTAAGCAGAGTTTTAAAGATCAAGTAATTGACGATGAAACATCTAAAATTTTATAAATTTCTTAGCCTAGAACGAAGTTTGCTATCCTTTCATATTCAAGGCTACAGGAAGTGAGACTTTACAATAGCGAGAGGTTTATGAAATGTCTTTCCATAGAAATGTAATTTAAAATAGTTTTGAGTTATTCAATATAATTATCACACCCATAACGTAACTTAAACATCAGATCTATATTTCCCTGTAATATTAATACTCAAAAATCGCATGTAAACTTTTAAATAAAATACATTATACTATAACACTCTACATAGAACCTTTGAAATCCTATAAAAGTATGCTTAGATAGTCTACTTTTATCAATCAAACTACTGAATAAATTATAATATTTGATTGTAAACATAATTGTTCCCAATTTAGTTTAATTGAATGAATTTTGGTTAGTCTCCATTTGGAATTTCAAATTTTGATTATAGATAATTAATTAATTTCTTAACTCAAATTCAAATTTAAATAATTAAACTTCTGGAAATTTCCTGTGTGATATAATTTTTATTATAATAAATTATAATAGCCGCACTGTTCATACACTTAAATCAATATATATATATTTAGTTATGCTTGCTTGAAATTGATGAACTAATAAACTCATAATCTCATAAATAATTGACTAGTTTTTTAAGATAAATCGATTTAAATATTGAGAGTTTTTTAAAACTTATATTAATAAAAAATTAATGAAATTGTATTATAATTTAAACGCTAGATACACTGATGAATATATATCTTCAAATTACCAAATTCCTATACCTATTTCTTTAACCCATAACAAAATCAAATCTTCGATAGTTTTGAGATATAATCAATAATAACAGAATATTAACAAGTTCAGTAGAAACAATTATTCAATTGGCAAAGCTCAGCTTATGATTAAAGAAATAGGAATAAATTGGATGTCGGAGATGAAAAATTATCCGAAAGAAAAAGCAGGGACTGGTATTATTTTTTAACAAATATATTTAATTATATTTAATTTTTGATTTATATTATGTGAAATTAAGAAATTGTAGTGACAACTCTTAAGATGTTGAATCAAAATTTCAAACCTAGTTCTATTATTATAAGCACTCGCTTCTTAAAGTTTCTGATTAATACTTTCAAAAATAGGTACTCTACTTTTGATTTTATTATAATAAAGACCTTGAGAAAACACTCTTTTCTCAGGAAAATTGTATTAATTAGTCTTGACAAGCAAGAATGCATCTGAAGAAAATAAAAATTGCATATTTTCAAAATTTACTTTAGTTTTTCTCAAAGGAATATCAACAGATATATGGGATCACTCTATTAAATCAAAAAGAGGTTGAATAGTACGATTTTAGTGAGCACTGTTACAGTAAGCTATGATGTTTTCGAAAGACAAACAAGCATGAATGACCTAATATAAGCATTCATATGTATTAACAAATAGAATACGTTACCAAGCTAAAAATAAAAAGTTTTATCGCAATGTTTCCTTATAATTTATTGTATATGTTTTATAAATCAATAAAACTTAAAAGTAACATTTTATAATTTATTAAAAGTAAAAAAATATCATAAATATTACTATTTTTTTACTATATATTTTTTTATTATGAATTTATTTTTTTAGATTAAATATAAACATGAAATTCTTTTTTTATTTATCAAGTAGTTGAGTAAAACAACAATCGTACTAGAAATTAATTTAACAGCTAAGTAAATATTTTCATCAAATAAATTTGTAAAAATGAAAAATTTATAATCATTAAGATGTTAATTTGTAAATTTACTATGATATTGTTTGCTAATAATCCTTAGAAGGGTAATTAAAAACTATTTAATGAGTAGAAACAAGTCACATTGATGTATAATTGATTTTTAGAACATTAACAAAAAATAGAAAATAATTATAACAACCCCACCAATGGGCCGTTACTCATAATTTCAATGGAGTTCATATCCTTATTAAATTATCAAATTTAAAGTTGATTTTTCTTTTAATTAGTGCTTAGGCTTAATTATAATGAATTTTGCAACTGCCTATTAATTTGAGTGTGCAAAATATGTATATATATTTAATATACGTCATATTTGTAACAGAGAATTGTACTAGAAGCTCGTTAAATTCTTCAATAAATATCAAAAAAGATTATTTAAAGCTAAATGAAATAATGGCATCTTAAATCTTCAAAGAGCTATTATTTTACAAAACGACTATACTCCCTACGGAATTATCAGTGCATAAATATTAAAAAAATATTAGATGGCTCATTATAAAACAGAAGTCTAAATTACAGCAGAGACGTTTTTTCACTTAGGTTGAAGCATCTAAGTGAAATTAACGATCAAGATTCATTTATTATAACTACAGGATGAAAATATATATTTAAACTTGAATTATTAAGAGAAATGCAAATAACAGAAGAACAATAAATTATTAAAATGTGTATTTTTCTTCATTTAATATTTATTGAAAAATTAGAGAGTTTTAAACTAGCCAATAGATGCCTTTAGTAAAAAAAAACTACTGCAGCAAGAAACATTTTGTAAATATAATGAGCTAAAAGAAGTCCAAATTTAATGCAAAAGAAAATCAGTATAATTCGCAAGAGATTCGTTCTTACAAAACAAAAGATACTATTCTTCAAGTTATTCTAAATGGAATAATAACTTACTAAGATTCTATGGCAATTTTAAATAATAATTTATCTTTTATATGAATTTTTCATGGCTTAAGCCCCAGTATAAATTTCCAGTAATCTTTAAATGATAATAAGATAATATTAATAATAATATCAAATTTCAAGTCTAAGGTTCTTCATCAAGCTTAACAAGATACCAAATGTAAAATAGTTCATAAATGCATTCTGATGAATAGAACCTATGCTACATACCTTTCAATTTAAATAAGGGTGAAATGGAGTTTCAAGATGTAACTATAAAAATTTTAAAGCTTTTTACAGAGAAAATGTGGTATTAAATACTATAAAATATACGAAGAATTTAAATTAAAATAACAGAAATGTAAATATTGGTTAATCACAGATAAAAAATAGCAATAAACTTAGTGATTATAAAATGGTAGCAGATAAAGATGAATAATATTTTTAATTTCAACCAAATTCTTTTATTTTTACATTTTAAATTGTTTGTCTAAAACAACAGAGTAAATTTAAAGGCAATATTGAATTTAAATAATAATTAAAATTAATATTTACAGATTTGACTTAAAATACTAATCTAATATATTATCCAATTTCGCATAACTAAAGGTGCTTATTTATCTTCATTTGAGAAGAGTTTTAATTATAAAGTTCAAATTAAGGGGTTAATTCTGTTTTCAGAACTTGAAAGCTTGTGAAAAAATACAAAAACTGTTACAAATCTTAAATTATTTAACCAACATGCTGATTAACGAGTTATACTCAATTTAAATTATTTAGCAATTCACTGTTTAATACTAAAATAAAACTATTAATCTTAGTCGTGATGTAGACGTTTCTGAAGTGAGTTAACATGGCAATCAATTACGTGGCAAGTCGTGAACTTAAAAAACTCCAAAAAACCACTCGCCCCCCATTCCACTTCTCCCTGTACCGAGATGCATACGAGACAAGAGCCTAGTGCTAGTCTAGGGGTATCCCCCGCAGAGCTTGTAGAGATCTGCTTTCTATAAACAATTAAAGGGGAGTCTGGAGAAAACTCTTACCAGGTTCCACCGCTGCTGAGATAGTAGTCTCTGTCCTTTCGCTGGTAGCCTCATTTATCCGACCTGATGTGGGAGGAAATCATTATCGTTGGCTTCTATGGTTCTCATCTTCTCACTTTCGAAGGTTGAGCACCACCTTCCTCCTGCTCCCTATTACTTAGGAAGCTGAAATCATGCCAGAAAGCTCATCTAATGCAGGGAAATCCTTAGCGTGCAGACAACTCGAGGAGTTTAGGATCTGACAGATTAAACCCCGCCGACTGGCCCCTAATACGGTGAACTCAGCAACCCCTGCCTACCCTCAGCAGGTCTTAGTGTAGTAGAAAGCTCTATTAGAAAATCTCAAGCCTCGGGCCCCTGTGGGTCACTCTATCCTTATAACTTTCTAATTTAATAATATTTTACCAACATTCAACGATGGATAAACTTATTTTGTTTTTTCAATAGAGAGACCCTTGTCAAAGCTTGGGCTAATTAAACTTCATTTCCCCTATTAAATTTGTATTAATCTTGCATTTAAGTGAAATGAAATCATTCATGAAGTGAATTAAAGTAAGATTTGTGAACTTGAGACTTTTTATGACCCTTTCAACTAATAAATTTTCAATATATTATTAAAATCCCTTATTATATTATATCAATTTAAAAACAAAAATCTAAATTTATGAAATCATGATCTAGGCTTTAACAATAAACTACTTTTAGTATTTATTTATTAGGCAAAATAGACACTAATATTTGGAATTTCTATCCTGCTTTATTAGTCTATAACGAATATCTTTTAGGAGTGATAGGTGAGCTTTTATTAATTTTAATTTTTTATAATACAAGGGAAATTATTCTGATTAATTTTATAATTATAATTTTTGTATTTGAGCAATTTGATGAATGGTTGGATTGTTAGACCTATCACACCATTGATGAATGCACATCCTACTATGAGTGATTTTTATGAGGTTGAGGATTATTATATCGATTGATTAACTATAAGCAATGAGGTTTTGTTATTATGGATACATATGTAAAATTTATTAGATTGAGTGGTCTTATAAGTTTAAGCCCTCTCGAAATCGTGGTATTTTCTACATTTAATATAATGCACTTAAGACATCTGATGCAGTCGCCAATTTATGAATTGGCATTCTATTTCTAAGACTGAATTTAAAAAATATGAAGTTATTACACTTGTTAATTGGTGATTATTGGTTTATTAATCCATGCATGACTGTGGATGATAAATATATTATTAGTTAGCATTATCCGAAATTAGTGATTAACCAATGATAAAAAGAACTTTAGGACGAAGCGTTATTGCTATTCAAAACCCATCAACATAAGTATTAATGACCTGTCTTTACCTTCATAAAGAAGTTTAAAATATACAATCTTTTATTCTATAATTATTTTAATGAGATACATATTTTATCTTTAGTATTGTTGTTGAAATTAACTATAATAGTATTTTAGTTTCTCGAAAAGATTGCCCCAGAAAAAATTGAGCTTTAGGAAGAATTAAATGATAAGTGAGACTTTGATTTGGCTTTTGTGACTGCATATTTTCTATATTAATATAAAGCTAGAAAATTTTAAAGTTAATATAATTCTGTAAAATAATACTTTAAGAGAAATCAGTTAGCCTACTAAAGTTACTATTACTTTTAGTATATAAAGTTGTATATATATAAGTTAAAAGATAAATTAAATTATAATATAGACACCCAATTTATAAATTAATATGTGATTATTACTTATTATACCAATCTGAGCTCATAATTTATTTTTTCAAATAAATTTTAATTACAACAACTATTTATTCAAATATTTAATTTAAAAAATTTGTATACTTAGTAAAATGATCTTTTATCACTATTAAAACATTTAAACTCATTCAATCATGCTGACTAATAATATTTTTAAAATTATAAAATAATTATCAATAGAACATAAATCAAATTGAAAAAGATTTGTAAAAGTAATAGTATAATCAAAGATTCAAATACCTAACTAATATAATGACTGTCATTGAAATTTAAGCCAAACAGTGCAGTATTTCGCCTCACATTTAGAAAATTCTTTATCAAATAAGTTCACTGCAAAGAGATAAGCAGCAATAAATGCAAAGCTACTAAAAAAAATCATAACCAATATTAATATTTGATTAAAATATAAATTTATATTTTGATATTTAAATTCAAAATATGAAATGAATATTCGCTATTAAGAAAAATAATTGTAATGCCTTACCCAAAAACTCTTCAGACATCATTTATTTTAAAATGGCAGTCTCAATAAAGAAATATTCTCAAGAATTAATAGTAGTTATAATACCAATTTCTATAGATATACAAAATTTATAAAATTAAAGGTGAACTTTAAAATTTTGAAATGTTATTAGTTTACTTAAATCTAGATAGATATCCTAATTAATTAATATTTATCTAAAGTGATTGAATATTTAATTTAAAAGTAAATTGCTAAATAAATATATCTCTCATTTCTAGTATTCTTATTTGATATGTACAAGTAACATATAAATTTATATACATAGAGTAATCCCACTTCTATTGTACAAAATATTCATTTCTATGAGATATTTTAAATTTTGCAAAATTATGAATAATTAATTGGAAGCATATTTCTATAAATATATTTTAATAGAGCATGAGTCATTTTTATTTGGATTGTTAAATGCTGTTTTCTTGGAGAGATTGCGAATTTTAATTACTATAATAATTATTCTGAAGGGTTTAGTATTTATAAATTAAATTTCAATTTAACACTTTCTGATTAATATTTCAGTTACAAAATATTATAAAAAATTCTCATAACTACAAATCTATGAACTGATTACGTAAATATTTAAATAAAAATGATCATAACTAAATAAATTATTAAATTTATTAATTAAAACTGCAGCTAATTTTTTTTTATATTTAATTAATTTAATTTCCCAAGATTAATTGTATTTTACATTTATAATAACATTTTTTCTCATCACTTAAATATTGTAATAATTTTTATGAAATAACGATTAAGTATTTAGAAATGCAAGATGGAACTCAAATTAATGATAAAATCAATTATAATTGAAGATAAAATTATTTTGCAAAACACTCAGAAAGAAAAGAGATCAATTCATAAAATATGATTAACTAAATTCTAGATTTTTAAACTTCTTATTATGTTGATTTAAAATTTATGATTAAAAAATTTGAATTCACCTTATGATATTGTAGGAATACTTTTGATTTTGAATAAATAATAAAGAATAAATAAATATAAAATCAAAATCGCGGCAGTAAATAATTTGGAAACCTAGACAATCAAAACCTTAAAACCCCTTAATGAGGTTTAAAAGTGCTTTGATTTGTAGGGAATTTGTTAGGGTTTGGGGTTATAAATTAAATTAGAGACTAATATTATAAGCTTTTGGGGTCTATTTATGTTGAAGAGTATATAGATTTAGTGTTTATACTGAGATATGGATGTTATATATACAGTGAATAAATCAAATCAGTTATTAAATATGTGTCAATTGCAGTGCTCTTAAAGCGAAGTCCTTCAACTGTTCGCTTCCACTGCCTTATACCAGTATAACTATAGCAATAATAGCTGAATTCTAAGCCAAAGAGGAAGTCAAAGTTTCTTTAGAAGCATATTGACTTTCTTATTAATGATAAACTTTGAAGTATTGGGCACACTTCTCATTAGACTAACGAGTCACTATGTTTCATCGCCAATTTCCTGAGTTAAAGATCTCTGCATAATCAATTGCAAATATTAACAAAAGAAATGGAATCTCTTGCAAAGGTTTGAATTGAATCAAGAAAGTGATTGATTTCACTCTGCCATTTTACAACAACAACTTAAATTATATTTATAATTAAATGCAGAGAGCCTTATAGAATAATATTAAGTTTATTCATGCTGACGAGGCTGTGTTTACATTCAACACTTTCATCTAGAAGTCTTGGTATAAGAGGCATAGCAACATAGAAGTATATGACTAGAAAGTCAAGGTATAAACAATGGCAATTCTTGGAGGAATTAGCGAGGATGCTGGTTTAGAAACTTATGTTATTCATCCTCTCTCTATTAAGACAGGGCAGTATATAAAGTTCTTAAAACAGCTGAGAGAGAAGTACCCTGAATAAGAATTATACTGTTTGTTGATACTCTTTCTGTTCCTAAGACTAAAGAAACAAGGAAAAGCTATGAGCAACTTAGAATAATCCCAATGTTTAACGTACCTTACAGTCCATAGTTTAATGGAATTGAGTTCTACTGGGGTAAATTAAAAGGTCATTACAAGAAACTGCCGCTATACCACTTGATGCATGACCTACCTATCAATACAGTAGACTTTATTAAAAGCTCAGCGAAGAGAGTCGATAATTAATTGGATTAAAAATGTGCTAAAGAAGGGAGAGTGAATGTATATTAATAAGTTTTGTAGTTAAGTTAATGAATATAGAAGTCACGTTTAAAATTCTTTAGAGGGAGCTGGCTTCTCTTTCTTTTCTTCTGCTTCTTGCTACCCTCCTCCTAAGTTTCTTCTCTTGCTACCAGCTCCAGAATCTATGTTCATTGACTCTTGAGGCTAATTATTTGAATAAAGTCTCTTGCTAACTTCATACTTTGTCTGCGACTTTCGCTCTCTGTGAAGCTTGCTCTATTCCTTCATGAAGAAGATGCCAGTACCAGATTTTTCTAATGAGTTAAGCTTGAAATCTTACTTGAAATATAAGGGTGCTTCTGCAGCTCTGATAGCCAGCTATCACTTATCTTGATCCCTTGTTTCTCCTTATCTTCTGAAGAGATGCTGTAACTTTTCTTATGAGATTCTCGAATAATTTCTTTCAAGTAATCACCTTTGATAGTTGCAAGTATTCCAACGAAATAGTTTCTTTCAGGTAGTTTATTTGACAAATGCTTCTTAGTGGGCAGGTACTGCGAAACCTCTGGGTCATTCATAGCATCATCATATTAGTAAGTCACAGATATTCTGGATAGTTTGAAATATCTGCAAACTTCACATCTTAAGTTTTCAAAGCTTTCTTCTCTTCGCAGAGTATCGTTCTTAGAAATGAAATTTTAGTACCTTCCATCGTTGGCAAGAACAAACCAACTACATCTTCAAGATAAGTTACTATAAATTCATTACCTTGCTGCACCAGGTAGCGGTGCAAATCCTCCTTGCTTCTAAATCTTTGAATCAATTATTGTGCCTGCACTCTTTTCATAGCATCATTCATTGACTCCATCTTGTTTACAGATCTAAGAAATGATATTCAAATTTAAGTTTATTGATTTCAATTATATACCTCTGTAAAACTTACTATTAAATATGGGCATCCTATAGGAGGTCAACCTCTAAGAAGGATATGGAGATGGTTTTGAGAACTGGTTTCAAACTTGAGAGATTGATATCAATTTCTACTGTTATAGTTCCATACTTTTAAATTTAAATTGGTAAGTACTTAATTAGGAGCACCCTAATTTTAATCATAAAATCACAAAATACCTCCTTTAGCAGTAACTACTAAATTAGGTCCACCTCCTAAATTGGTACGTGCTGTAATCAACTTATTATTAACAGTAAAAATGGTTACTTTCTCACCCATATTTAGAGCTCGTTCGTCTCTTAGTGTTCATTTTTCTTCGCTAATACTCTAAAAACCTCCCTTAAAACTTGTAAGTTTTGAAAGCTATATTATGAGCTCTGAGTTATAGAGGCAGTTTTATAATTTAAATTTAAATATGAGCTCTAACCTTATAAGAAAAACAACAGCAATTCCATCAAAATAAATGAGACTTACCTTTGGCAGCAATAAAAATGTGATAGCTGTGAGATGGACTCTCTTAAAGAACTGCCAGAGCTATAACTTGAGGTCTCTGTTATTAAAACAGAAATTAATAATAGAAAATAAATGGCAAAAAAGTGTATGGGAGGCAGAGAGGAGGAGAAAGTTAGAAATGAAATTTTCATGTAAGCAGAGGAAGTTGAAGAATATTTTTGTGAGAATTTGAAAGAGACTTCACTCATAAATCTAGCTGGTACAGTCACATGAAGGTCCATAAGGAATCTAAGCCTGCTGTATACTTAAAGCACGACAAAGTTGATGGAAAGTATGATTGCTTTGATTGCCATAAACAGTACTCTCACACAAGAGACTTAAAGAAGCATCTTTTAAAATCCCACAAGAAAGAAATAGGAGTTGAAGATTAAGACACTCAACTGAAGTTGCTCAACAAAAGAAAAGCAAGGGATCCTCTTTAAGTTGCTGAGCTTTAACAATCAAGCGAATCAGAGTATGTGAGGATTGCACGCAACCTCTTAGCATCAGAGGTCACTAAAATCATGATTAAAATATAATACAAGAAAATTCCAGTACTTGCATAGATTGATTTAGATACTTCTCTCTAAAGCTACCTAATTCTAGAGGACTCCTCTGACAAGAAAGTTATTAAGGATCATCAGTATGCTTGCAAGGTATATCCTTTCAACTATATCCTTAGCGATGATAAATATTAAATGGAGTCTACTATTGAGTATTAAGTACTCCCTCAGGCTAAGTTTAAAGAGTGCAAATACTTAATAAAGCTAGATGCTGTTCTCCTATCCAAAGATCATGTAGCTTTCAGACAACCACTCTTTGAAATGACACTCAGAGATTTCTAAACTGATAAAAGAAATCATAGAGAGCTTTCATTAATATCAACATAAGCTATACAAGGTATCAAAGAGCTTCATAAGTTAGTCTTTTTTCATAGAGATCTCAAGCCTGAGAATATAATGTTGAACTTTTCACCAGTAAAAGTAACAATTATTGATTTCAACAGAGCCTTAAGTGTGGAAGTATCAAGGCTTGGAAGTGTAATGGGAACTCCAGGCTATTATCCAGAAAGAGAAGACTGGAGAGATGGAGACTTACAGTGGGATGTGTGGGCTTTAGCAGCTAAATAATAATAGAGTGCGATATGCCTCGCAACGATTACTACTCTACAAGGTGCGAGAAGGATGCAAGGCAAAGAATAAAGCAATTTATTGACAAAACAAGAGTATCTCAATCAATGAAGCAAATGGCAGAGTCAATAATAATAAAACCAAACTCAAGATCAGATATATCAATAGAGTAGATAGAGTTGGTTAAGTAAGATAAACTTCAGACCTCTCCCACATGATCAAAAAGTGCAATTTGAGTGATTAAATTAAATACATTTACTATAAATTTCACTTTAAAACTATTAATAACCCCAACCCCTAACAAATTCCCTACAAATCAAAGCACTTATAAACCTCATTAAGGGGTTTTGGGGTTTTGAATATAGTTTTTGTTCGATAGGTAATTCAAAAAAAGCTGGACTTTACTATTGGCGGTACCCCTCTATCGCATTCATGGTGCGAGATAACTAGACTTTAATTTTGAGTGATTTGTTTGGTAGGTTTCAATGCCAAAATTAAAGTCTAGTTATCTCGCACCAGGGATGCGATAGAGGGGGAACACCAATAGTAAAGTCCAGCTTATTTTGAATTACCTATCGGACAAGTACCATTATGTCTAGGTTTCCAAATTATTAACTGCCACGATTTTGATTTTATATTTATTTATTTTTAGTTATTTATTCCAAATCAAATTTATTCATACAATATTATAAAATTATTATATATAATGATTGTAAAAGAGCATTAATTGACCATAGCAAGAGTATAGATATCCTTACCTTCAAGAAAGATAGTTAAGATAAGAAAACTTATAAAAATAAGAATATAAACTCATAAAAATTATAAATTATGCATTTCTAGAATAAGTGCCTTTAAAAACTCAATCTAGAACAAATAATATTGTAGGAATACATTCGATTTGGGAAAATGAATTAAAATTAAATTAATTAAATATTAAAATCATGGCAGTTATCAAATCCAAAGTGACTCTAAATTCAAATCTGAGTGGATTCTACGGTAGATCCCGCAATTTTAGCAGGACTTTACTATTGGCAATATTCCTGAATCATCCCAGGAATCGAGATATTTTGATTTTGAGCTAACTCCAAAAAATAGTAAAAGGGGTTTTTCTTGCTTGGGAGAAGAGATAAAATCATTATAGCAATAACAACCACCGTCTTAATTTTAATGCGCTATCCAGAGAGTATAATATTGTCATGGTTTAGAGACATTTTCCAAAAACATAACTGAAGGTAATTAATAATTAATAAATTTTAATTTTAATTCATTTTCCCAAATCGAATGTATTCCTACAATACTTCAAAGTTGGACTTGAAGTGTAGTGACAGCCAAACATATGAAGATAATCAAACATAGGAGATAACCAGAGTATAAAGATCTCTTGAAGATAGTGAATAATATCTGAATGCCTACAGTTTATTTTATATATTAATAATCTTGGGTTCATACCAGTAAATTAGAAACAAATCTTCTAATAAGTGGACATCTAGCTTTAATAAATAACTCAAACCTATATGATAATGATTTCTTTTTATTTCACATTTCAAATACTTCTATAATTATTTAAATAAGAAAAGGGAATTTGAAGAAAATTTTACATTTGAAATTTAAGAGAGAATTAAATGACAAGAATTTAAGTAATATTAGCAAACAAGAAAATTTCTTAGAAATCACTTCAGGATTAAAATCTTATAAATGAATCATATAATTGTAGTTAATGAATAAAAGTCAATAATATTAATAATTAAAAAATCTTAAAAATATTGTATTAAATAAAGAAACAGCACTATTGCTTAAAACAAAAATATAATCATTGATAAAATATGATAATGAATATAAGTGAAAGTGAGAAAGATTTCAATTATAATGACAACAATTAAAGCAGAATAAATTAGAATCAGTCTTAAGACATCAGAAATTCATAGACTTCAACTTTAAAAGGAAATATATTTGATTCAATAATTAAACTTCAAGAATTTTTCACCATCTCGAGTAAAGCAGCAGGTTAGTGAATGACATATATAAAAGGTCAAAAATTTGGAGCAAGAGCTTGAAGAACAATATATTTAAAGTTATTAATAAATATCTATAATCTTAGGACTACCTTGAAATGCGATAACTGAATTTAATAAAGTGAATTTATATATATATATATCATAGAATGGATGAGACTCATCTATCTCAATCAATTTACGATACTTAAGAACAAGAATTGGCATTTATGATAAATAAATAGAAAAATAGAAGATTATAAAAATATAATTAAGATTGATAAGAATAATTGTAGAATAAAATGGAATGGAATAGCTCAAAGAGCTTTTTTATCTTTCCAATCACCCTCATAAATATCTCCGTCAGCATGCCAGAATTATTTTTAGTGTCCTCTTAAGCTCTGTCTGCGAAGTCTCCTTCCAAGTCAGTAACTATTCTAACCAGGTAGGATCTCTTAAAAAAAAAGTTTCGATATGTTTCTTGTAACTTAATTTTTATGTAGTGTAACTGTTCCACAATCTTCTAAAAGTATTCATATTAATCTTAACTTTGCTAAAATACATAAGATTAGGAAATTTGAGAAATACAAATACATTATATTAATACAAGTAATTATAACTGGCACTAATTAGATCAGCTATTAATTGTAATTTGATTTAGTGCACTTTTAATTTTAAACATCTTTAATAATTATGACCAAATTGTACATTATACAATGTACAGTTTCATAGGATTTTATTTTTTAAAAATTAAGGCGTACTTTCAGAATTGTACAATGTACATTACTGTTTCATAGTATTATCTTTTTTTTAATATTAAAATTTTACAAATCTGTGCATTGAGATTAATTAGAGTCAGTATTATAAATTAATTATGCGAATTTATAATGCAAAGTGTAGTCTCCCTAGTCTCTTCACTATATTGATCACTTTTTGACTTCGGGTTGGCTGTCATTTGTATCCACCTATGTGTTTTCAATCACCGTCTCCTTGTCCTGCATCAACTCTGCGTCCCCATCTGCAGCCAATCTTTACTGAAAGTACATAGCGAGCTACACCTTACTGAAGGGGAACTTCTCATCTTCTCTAATCATGGCCTCTGCGAACTCTGCTGTCAGCGAGTGCGTGGCTGAACCTCGGCGATTTACGCGACAATTCTTCTTCGACTTGGGTGTGCATTTACCTATATTCCTCGGTCTTGATGGCAAAAACAAAAATGTGCCGCTCATTTGTTGAAGAGTCTGACCTCTAATTTAGTTGCTTCTCCATTCTAATTATGTATGTATGTTCTTTCGGAACGAAGCCTCCAATATATAGTTCCTGATTGTCACTCATTTGACTAATCATAATTTTCATTTTTAATATTTATAATACTGACTCTAATTAATCTCAATGCACAGATTTGTACAATTTTAATATTAAAAAAAGATAATACTATGAAACAGTACAATGTACATTGTACAATTCTGAAAGTACGCCTTAATTTTTAAAAAGAAAATACTATGAAACTGTACAATGTATAATGTACAGTTTGGTCATAATTATTAAAGATATTAAAAAATTAAAAGCGAACTAAATCAAATTACAATTAATAGCTGATCTAATTAGTGCCAGTTATAATTACTTGTATTAATATAATGTATTTGTATTTCTCAAATTTCCTAATCTTATGTATTTTAGCAATTATATATTTATTATCTTCTATTTTTCTTTATATTTATCATAATTTTTAATCAAATTTTAAAACTAAAACATGCTTTAAATATACAAGAAATGACGTTTAATTTAAGACAATCTGGAAATAATCTCCTTAAGAAGTCCTTAGATAAGTTTCAATTTCACTTAATGACTACTCTCAACATTTAGGGTCAATAATAAACAGTAAACACTTCTAATACTAGATTATTAATAAAATCGTACTTCTTTTAATCTAAGAAGCCCCATATCTGAAAATATTCTTGGACCTAAAGTTTCAAGCAATCACACCTCTAAACATTACTAGAGGTGCAAATCCTAGATATTTTTTAAAGGCACTATCATCGTAAGAGGAAACTCATGAAACATTAAGAGAATTAAACATATTTATAATAAATAATCTATAAATAGTTTGTATTGATTTATTAGTTCAAGCCATAACTTCCTTGAATATTGTAAACGATTGATATATAGAATTTCAGAAAATTTTGTAAAACTACAATTTAAAATGTTTAATCACTTAAATTACAAACACTCTTGAAAAGTGAATTAAATAAATTTAATAAGACAGAGTCTTTTAAAGAAAACGAGAATCAAGAATCGAAGAGCTTTATAATAATTAACACTTAAGAATATAGGAGCTCATTCAAGAAACATATAACATACAGTTATCGATGACATTGAGAGACTCTTATAAAGGTGGAATTTTTTAAATTGAGCAGGCTTATAACTCAAGAAACTAACAGTTACTTTAAAGTAAGACATTGAAATTGGAAATTTAAGAGAAAATCTTGATTAATAAGAAACCTTAAATTAAGAGCTGAGAAATTTAGAAGACAGCCTGCAATAATAAATGGGTTACTCTCTAAATAGCAATAAAAACAAAAACATATTTAAAATCAAAATGCAAGTTGACTCTAATGTATGCTAGTAGACACTAAAAAATAAGGAAAAAAAGTTGATTAATTTGAGATTTTAAAATTGGTAAATGAGCGAATATTATTAAAGAAAAAAAAGCTTGAAAGTAAAGTAAATAAGACAGTGAAAAGTATAAACACGAGTTAAGAGGCTTAAACTTTGAGATTTAAGTACTCACTATGAATAAGAATCAAAGATAAGCTTTTGTTCAGCTAAATTAGAACTAATTAGGTAGTCTTGGGAAAAAATATAAATAAGACATTTAATTTTCAAAATATAACCTTCGCAAGGATGAACCTTATTAATTTAAATTGTTAAAGTTTCTAAATGAAAAAATAATTAAGCATAAATTAAATAACTTTTAATTGAATTGTTAATGATTTAATAATATTGAGTTTCCAGAATAAAACGTTACACTTAAGAACCTATAATATTTTTGCTTAAATTAATTAGGAATATTTTTTTTTAACTATAGAGTTATAATAATTACAGTTTATTATTTAACTTTTCATTTATTATTTATTGGATTCATGTATTTTGTAAAAAGATAAATTACTATTCACTCAAATTAAGTATATTTTATCAATTTTAATTTAGCACTATTTTATTTTTAGAATTATTAGAAAATTTAAAAGGAACACAGGGATTATATTTTATAAGATAATTTATCTTAAACTTTAAATAAGAGTTTGTGACATAAGTAAGCTATTTTGGCAAATAACTTTAATCTAATATAAAAGTTGTAAAAAAATTATTAATCATATCTAAATGTATATTTTAATTTATAATACTTATCTTAATTATATTTACGATATTTTTTGAATAAAGTGAATTATTAAATAATAAAATAGACAAATAAATAATTAAAAAAATGTCTGATCAGAGTGCTCTGTGTCATTCAACATTAATGTAAGTTACAAAAAACATAGCTAAAATTTTATTTTTACAGGTGTTGCACCTGGTAAGACTGAAGATGTCAACGAAGAGGGAGTTCAAGGAGCCACAGAGAGAAGGGCAAAAATTAAGATATTCAATGAGGAAGATGAAGATGAAACGTTTTTTTGTTAGATTTGCTATTACTATTACTAAGTTATTATTCTAAATTCAATATCTAATTCACTTTATTTTTTAAAAAAAAAACATCATGATTATTCAAAGATTTCTCTCCAACATTCCAAATGTTGGAGAGAGAAAGCTAGAATATTATTATAATTTGTAAAAATTCAACTACAGACATTTTACATATTTTAGGAATTATGGCTGTGGAGTAATAGAAACTTTAGTAGCGGAGATTGATTGATATACTTTAGAATAAAACCATAATTTTACTCTATTAAAGAAAATACTTTTCGTTCTAGTGATAATGCCGTAGCATGTCAGCAAACTTTTAGATTACTATAAAAATAACAGATGGTAGTAATAGGAATATGATAAGATAAATTAATGAAAATAGGAATTGCAAAGGGAATTTCATGAGGTGATGGAATAGATAGAGAGTTACCTAAATCCTAGTTATAATAAAGTTTAAAAAACAGGAGTGCTAATACAGAATGGTTTTGTTGGCAATAATAGCGGAGAAGAAAGCTTAAAAAATTAAGCTATTAATTGTAGCATTAAGAAACATAACTTCTTATTCTTTATTTTAAATAAGTAAACTAATAAGTTTATATTTTTATTCAAATTATTTCAGAATACTATCAGTATAATATAAGAATATACCTTGTTTATATTCAAATTAAATTTAATATAAACTTGTACTTATTAATTAAAAAATAATCTACGAAAGAGAAGATGACAAATTGGACTTAGTTTTATTTTTAGGTAAAAAAGAATGATGATTTCCCAAAAATTCGACTAGGAAAGCTAAATAATCAAGAAATCTAAAAATTCTTAAATATATATAAAGCTATCAAGATAAAAATAAAAATTTTATTCTGGAGTCATAAAAATCAATCAAATAATAATGTGAATGATAATAGTAATCTATAAAGTAAAAATTATTTTTACTAAATTTGAGAGAAGTAAAAGGGATTAAAAGAAATCCAGGAAATCTTTTAATAATGGAAGAAAATAACAGAGTATTACAAACAATTATCCTATAATATATAGAACTGGTTAAACATGCTGGATATGAAAACGAATACTATTTAAGCTTAAAAAGATGAAGCACTTATCACCATGACGATGAATATAGAATTAGGAAGATATTTATAAAAACATCATTCTAGTCAACAGAGGAGTTTTTATTTTTCAAGATGCTCTACTCTTCAGCATCGAGACTTCTACTCTTGTTAAACTTATATAAATAAAACTGACTGTAAAAGGTTCAGCATATACTTGAAATAACTGGTAAAAAAGAAAATATTTGACTTTTTAAGTAGAACTTTAAAGTCAACATATATTTATTATATATGCTATCTGTTTATATCATATTTCCTATTATGATCTTTTTTCTAATGGTCAAGTACTAGATTCTTAGCAGAAGAACACTTTAGAAGGATGGCTAAAGCCTATCCCAAATTTAAACTCATATTTTGAATTCAAATTTATTATTACATCAATAAGTGATTAGCTCAATTAATCAAAATATAATATGATGACTTTTTATTCTAATTCTTTCAATTTATTAATCAAATATTTTTTTATTTAATGATGATCCTTCATGCACTACAATTGGTTACTCCATAAAATAAAAAAATAGCAATTATGAATTGTCAATGTTAAAATTGTAAGAATTAGTTTCATTTGTAATAATTTGTGTAGGGTAATTCTTATAAGGAAGAGGAAAATGATCACCTAAATGAAATAATGGAAGATGTAGACGTTTAGAATATTTTGTGATATTCAAAAAAATTGAAAAGTTGTTTATAATAGAAGAGTTAGAACACTTCTAAAATTATTGTATAAAAACTTTTAGTATAGTGTTTTATGGTACACCTTAAATTTAAAAATGAACTCGAATTTATCATTTCCCAGTCCATTTTCCAATTTATCTTAAAAATTAAAAGGATAATGTTTTAATCGCTCTTCTACAACTATACTCTTGCAGATACAGAGTTCATGAAATCATTAAATGAACTGACTACTGTGGACCATGAATTATTGAGAATTAAGTATTCAATAAATATTATACTCTAAAATTTCTGGCGGATGAGAAGTATATTTAAATATAAAAAACTCTAAAGATTGAAATGTCCATAGTGGTAACCCTAGGGAAACTAATAGATTTGTTAGGAATACCAATGTAGTTTCATAAATGGGAGTTTATTTCTTTATTATCAGTAATTACTTTGATTCTCTATTTTCCTTAATAAAATAGCCAGAAAAAAAGAATGAAAACTTTGCAAGTAAAACTAAAACGGTTTAACAGTTTTTTAACGACTATAAGGTTGATATTATTCATTCAGTATATTTGCTTAATGTAATAATAGAAATCTTAATATAAATTGAATTACTAAAGAATATAATTTTAAACAATTTCTATAATTTTAGCTTCTTTTTACAGTCTTCTTCATTAATACTTATTATAGAATTGTATAAAAGATTTCGTAAATATTTGAATTTTACAAAATTTATATTTATAATCTAGAATATATATTTATTATAATTATTTATATTAATAAAGTAAAATCTATAAGTTTAGTAAAAAATTCTTTTCGAGCTAACTCCCATTTATTTCTTTATAAGCTTTTATAAAATAAAAGAATCTAAAAAATTTAGAGAATGTAAATAATTTTACATATTAGGCATGAGCATACATATTTTTTAACACTCTACATATAATTTGTCATATCTTCTGTCATCTTCTATAAAAAAAAAATAACTTGCCTTTGTCGCAAATTGAGATTAGGCTAACCGACTGACATCAAACTCATACCATCTCTTGTTAATGAAATTATGCGCAAAGGCAGTGTAATGGCCACCATTTAAGCTACCATAACGATTGCTCACTGTTTATAAATATGATAGTGTGTTATAAGAAATCATTTTAGCAACAGTAGCATTCCTATAGAGATTTTCCAAAGATAGTAGAGCAATTCAAGTGACTGCTCCGGCTTTTTTGCGCAAGTTTTGTGGCTTTATCTCCAATTTACAAAGAGTGAAATCTCCTCAAATTTATCATAGGCATCATAAAGTTGGTTAAGCATAATACAATTGAATACTTTAGTCAAATGTGTATACAAATCCATCTTATTGGTGCTTCCGTTTCTCTTGAATAGTTAATTTGAGACTTGATGCGCTCTAAGGTGTAGATACTCATACTCTTATTTTCTGAACTTTTTTTAATTATATATTAATATTTCCATTCTTAATTTCATATTTTTTATTTAGTTATTTTTTTCCCTACATTTCATATATATATATATATATATATATATATATATTATATCTAATAATCTTATCCAATAAAAACTTTTTAATTATAGATATTTATTAAAGTAGAATTAATAATTAGATGAGTATTAATTAGTTTTGCTAAAATTTAATTATCTTTTATAAACTTTGCCCATATAAAACATTTTATATATTTTCACTTATTCCACTTACTCAGGCAATAAAATAAAAATATATATGATATTAAAATAAATTAGATTAAAATTTGTAATTATTTAATCATTCGCTAGCAATTCATAGTAATTAAATTATTCCCTAATCATTAGTTAGTCTTTTCAATTAAGTACAGGATTACTTTTTCAAAATTAACTATAATTGTATAATAATTTATCTCTGCCTTTTAGTTGAAAATCATTGATTTCGTTGATATTTGAATAGGAATTGTAAAATTTAATATCTTCTACTATAGTCTATTAACTTATCAGAAGGTGCTATAAATTTCATCAGTTCAATCTTTCTTTTTCATTCCCATGGTCACAAACAAACGATATCCTGTAACATAAAAACGTTCTTCAAGTAAATTGGTGTGCCAACACATTTAAGCTTAAACTTGCTGAATAGAGCAATTTATAACAGACAATAAATCAGCTTGCTATATAAAATGTATTGTGGGAATTAAACTTTAATACTCTTCATTTCTGAATTGATGTCAAGAAATTCTTTCTTGACATTGGATCTATGTTTTTAAGGCTTATTCATAAAATAAATATAGAGTATTTGAATGAAAGTATAGATAATGAAAATTTGTTTTCAAACTTCCCTACGAAAGGGACTCACGATATCTATCTTCAAAACGCGCAAAAGATACAGCCAGTTAAAGTCTAATTATAGGATTTGATTTTAAATAATGGAAGATATTCAATTTCATGGATTTCAAAGCAAAAAATTCAAAATGTGACTTGAAATAAATTAAATATACTAAATTTGGCCTCTTTGACAACGAAATATTATCATGGGAAAAATTTTAAATAATTTTTATAAAAATTCTCGGATCTGATCAAGGACCCTTGACATTAGATCACTTAGACAATAAATGTCTTGTGACACTTAAAACATCTGAAAATATATATTCTGGTAATTTAGATCTCGATGAGCAAAAATATCGAATCAGAAATGATTTAACATAAAAAACGAATGGTTACATTAATTTGAATTAGCTATGATCGTATTTTAATGTTAGAGAATTTAACGATTTTAGGTCTCGGGAGATGTTCAAAGAAAATCATTAGGTGACCTATAGGTCACCACATTAATTTCTGTGACAATCTCAATAGCTCATAAATCGCTAAATTCTTTAACATCAAAATACGATCATAACTAATTCAAATGAATGTAGTTATTCACGTTATGAAAATAAATCTATTCTGACTCAATATTCGTAATTATCGAGGTCTAAATTACCAGAATATATATTTTCAGGTGTTTTTATTAGGTAGGAGTTGGGCACTGCATGTTGCAAGAGAAAAACTCGGTCCTGGGCATATTTTGAAAAAGTTCAAAAATGGACAAAGTGACCCCCTATAATTTTAAGAAAAAAGACTATGTATCTTTTGTTACAGAGTAACACTCTTGTTGAGGAGACCAAATTAAGTGGATTTGGCTAATTTTGGGTCCTCTCATTAATTTTGTGACCATCTCTCGCAGCCATGAAAACATGAAATTAAATATTCTCGAATATTTAAAATCAAATCCTATAATTAGATTTGAAATGCTTGTATCTTTGTGCGTTTGAAGATACGACTTCGCTAGTTTTATATTCTTATTAAGCGAGGTTTAATTATTCAGAAAAAATTCATTTGGCTATTTTTACTTTAAAAAAAGTATCCTCAAATATATTGTTGAAAACTCAAATATATTAATTTATACTTTTTTAATAGATAAAAATCAATATTTTAAAATAAGATACAAAGAAATAAAATTTATATTCTTAACTATAGCAATTATAAATTAATTTGATTAGCTTCCATATTAATTTCTGTGAAAATATCCATAGATCTAAATCGTTAAATTAACTGACATTAAAATACAATCATACTTAATTCAAATGAATATATCTGAGAGCGTTTTGAAGATAAATTGAGTATGAATCGAAATTGGTGATCAGCGAGATCTAAATTACCAGAATCAATATTTTAGGGTGTTTTTAGGAAATATAAATTTGAGGCTGCGTGTTGGTGAGGAAGCGTTCACCAGGACAAATTTTGAAAGGAAAATAAAATAAAAATGAACCCCATATAACTATTTAAAATGACTATATATCAAGTGTTCCAGTATCACACTCTTCTTCACAAGCTTAAATTTAGTTTATTTGCTTAATTCCAGGTCCCCTCATGAATTTCCGTGGCCCTTTCTTGCTAATATGAAAACAAGAAAATAATTTTCTACCATTATTTATAATAAAAAATTATAATAAGATTTAAAATGCCTGTTTCTTTGGGAGTTTTTATGATACGACTTCGCGAGCTTTACATTCTTATTAAGCGAGGTTTAATTGAACAGAAAAAATTAATTTGCCTATTCTTACTTATAAGGAAAGTATCCTTAATTAAATTGTTGAAGACTCAAATATATTAATTTATAATATTTTTATAGATAAGAATTAATATTTTAAAATTGTATTTAAAAAGAGGTAAATTTTATATTCTTTACTATTCCACAGAAGTATAAATTAATTTGATTAGCTTGCCTATGCGTGAGCAAATAAAATTAGCATAAACTTATATTCTATAGTTTATCAGAGGAAGTCTATATTTTCTTTTTTTATATACTATTTTAAAATATTAATTCTTATCTATAAAAATAGTATAATTAATTTATTTTTGAGTCTTCAACAATTTCATTAAGGATAATTTATTATAAGTTAAAATAGCCAGATTGATTTTTTCTGGTAAATTAAACCTCGCTTAATAAGAATATAAAACTACTATATTTTTGCAAACACTGATCAGAACTCATCATAAAAGTAATTGATCATTTTTTAAAAATAAAATTTACACCATGAACCCCCTAATCTTACTTAATTTTCTTATCATTTATTCATTAGCAATCAATTCTACCAATAAAATATCGAACTAAGGTAATACTCCCATTATTTGACGTATTTCATCTTGCTAAGTTCGAACATCAAAACCACAAATATAATTAAAGACCAGAAAAAAATATAGTATCCCTGAGGGTATTCTGAAAAGTGTTAATTTTTCAGCTCCATCATATCCTGGTAAACAAAGAAGTTCTTTGTCAGGGTTTCTGGATAGATTCTACTCACTGCCTCTATATTATTCTAAGGATTTTTTTCCAAATAATTTCTTGACATAAACTTTTCTTAAGCCAATGACTCTTAATCTTTCACTAGTTATTTCAGATTGAATACAAATTAATACTTTACGAAATAATATCTAATAAAATAAAAGTATTATATCGATGTAATTTGGCAAAAATAGAAAAAGCTAATTTAAGTGATATACTTATTATATTAGATTTAAAACCTTTCTCTTTCTTAACTATATCTTTCTTGATACTTGCTACTGTTCCAAAATCTATCTTAGTCAATTGTTTCTTCTTTCATTTTACTTTATTTTCTCAATAATTAAATGCTTCCTTTTGACAAATTGACTTCATTTAAATTTTTAGTTAACAAAAAATATGTAGAACTAAAATTATTAATTAATATTGCATCCTATAATATCTTACTATGAAACTTCTCTGCTTAAGGTTATAATTTGATATAGGTACCAAATTAAGAAAGCAAATTATATGCAATTTACTATCAAAATCCAAACTGACTTTATTGATAAAATAGAAAAAAATCTGAAATATTAGAAATAATTTAATTTAATAAATGTGTCTAATTATAAATTAGTAAATTTAACTATGTATAAAAAGAAAAATGCGAAATAAATATCATGCTATTTACGATTAATCATATAGAAATACTAAAAAATTTAATGTTGAGCTATATCCAATTTTATATAATTTATTTTCCTGAATATTTTGTGATTCTACGTAGAGTAAAATATCAAACTCAATAACTGTCATTCGGATTGTAATTATAATTTGTACTATTTCTATCGTTGCACTTAATGAACTTCCCTCTGCGATTTATATATATTAAAATATAATAATGTTTAGTATAATTAAAAACAGTCTGCGAACTGAATGTGTTTGGTGTAAAGTATGAGAATATACTCTGATAATTAGATATTTACTTAACTACTTTTTATTTTAATTATTATTAGTCTTTATTTATAGAGAGTGGTCACTTTTATAGTGGTAATGTTTGTTCTATTTTAATACTAATGATAACATATTTAAATCAAATAAGTTAATTAAGAATTTCTAATAATTTTTAATTTTAATTGATTTATGATCGATAATGGGATTGGTACTGTATAGCCCATACAATCATAAAAATGCCCTCCTGATCTTGGGCAAACATATCCCAATAACTAGCAAACCAAACCATTATTAGAGTTTCGAGCAAGTGCATGCTATTTTCTAGTTAGCA
>ARYC01018368.1:0-15667 GCA_000711775.1 Oxytricha trifallax
GCTACCATAACGATTGCTCACTGTTTATAAATATGATAGTGTGTTATAAGAAATCATTTTAGCAACAGTAGCATTCCTATAGAGATTTTCCAAAGATAGTAGAGCAATTCAAGTGACTGCTCCGGCTTTTTTGCGCAAGTTTTGTGGCTTTATCTCCAATTTACAAAGAGTGAAATCTCCTCAAATTTATCATAGGCATCATAAAGTTGGTTAAGCATAATACAATTGAATACTTTAGTCAAATGTGTATACAAATCCATCTTATTGGTGCTTCCGTTTCTCTTGAATAGTTAATTTGAGACTTGATGCGCTCTAAGGTGTAGATACTCATACTCTTATTTTCTGAACTTTTTTTAATTATATATTAATATTTCCATTCTTAATTTCATATTTTTTATTTAGTTATTTTTTTCCCTACATTTCATATATATATATATATATATATATATATATATTATATCTAATAATCTTATCCAATAAAAACTTTTTAATTATAGATATTTATTAAAGTAGAATTAATAATTAGATGAGTATTAATTAGTTTTGCTAAAATTTAATTATCTTTTATAAACTTTGCCCATATAAAACATTTTATATATTTTCACTTATTCCACTTACTCAGGCAATAAAATAAAAATATATATGATATTAAAATAAATTAGATTAAAATTTGTAATTATTTAATCATTCGCTAGCAATTCATAGTAATTAAATTATTCCCTAATCATTAGTTAGTCTTTTCAATTAAGTACAGGATTACTTTTTCAAAATTAACTATAATTGTATAATAATTTATCTCTGCCTTTTAGTTGAAAATCATTGATTTCGTTGATATTTGAATAGGAATTGTAAAATTTAATATCTTCTACTATAGTCTATTAACTTATCAGAAGGTGCTATAAATTTCATCAGTTCAATCTTTCTTTTTCATTCCCATGGTCACAAACAAACGATATCCTGTAACATAAAAACGTTCTTCAAGTAAATTGGTGTGCCAACACATTTAAGCTTAAACTTGCTGAATAGAGCAATTTATAACAGACAATAAATCAGCTTGCTATATAAAATGTATTGTGGGAATTAAACTTTAATACTCTTCATTTCTGAATTGATGTCAAGAAATTCTTTCTTGACATTGGATCTATGTTTTTAAGGCTTATTCATAAAATAAATATAGAGTATTTGAATGAAAGTATAGATAATGAAAATTTGTTTTCAAACTTCCCTACGAAAGGGACTCACGATATCTATCTTCAAAACGCGCAAAAGATACAGCCAGTTAAAGTCTAATTATAGGATTTGATTTTAAATAATGGAAGATATTCAATTTCATGGATTTCAAAGCAAAAAATTCAAAATGTGACTTGAAATAAATTAAATATACTAAATTTGGCCTCTTTGACAACGAAATATTATCATGGGAAAAATTTTAAATAATTTTTATAAAAATTCTCGGATCTGATCAAGGACCCTTGACATTAGATCACTTAGACAATAAATGTCTTGTGACACTTAAAACATCTGAAAATATATATTCTGGTAATTTAGATCTCGATGAGCAAAAATATCGAATCAGAAATGATTTAACATAAAAAACGAATGGTTACATTAATTTGAATTAGCTATGATCGTATTTTAATGTTAGAGAATTTAACGATTTTAGGTCTCGGGAGATGTTCAAAGAAAATCATTAGGTGACCTATAGGTCACCACATTAATTTCTGTGACAATCTCAATAGCTCATAAATCGCTAAATTCTTTAACATCAAAATACGATCATAACTAATTCAAATGAATGTAGTTATTCACGTTATGAAAATAAATCTATTCTGACTCAATATTCGTAATTATCGAGGTCTAAATTACCAGAATATATATTTTCAGGTGTTTTTATTAGGTAGGAGTTGGGCACTGCATGTTGCAAGAGAAAAACTCGGTCCTGGGCATATTTTGAAAAAGTTCAAAAATGGACAAAGTGACCCCCTATAATTTTAAGAAAAAAGACTATGTATCTTTTGTTACAGAGTAACACTCTTGTTGAGGAGACCAAATTAAGTGGATTTGGCTAATTTTGGGTCCTCTCATTAATTTTGTGACCATCTCTCGCAGCCATGAAAACATGAAATTAAATATTCTCGAATATTTAAAATCAAATCCTATAATTAGATTTGAAATGCTTGTATCTTTGTGCGTTTGAAGATACGACTTCGCTAGTTTTATATTCTTATTAAGCGAGGTTTAATTATTCAGAAAAAATTCATTTGGCTATTTTTACTTTAAAAAAAGTATCCTCAAATATATTGTTGAAAACTCAAATATATTAATTTATACTTTTTTAATAGATAAAAATCAATATTTTAAAATAAGATACAAAGAAATAAAATTTATATTCTTAACTATAGCAATTATAAATTAATTTGATTAGCTTCCATATTAATTTCTGTGAAAATATCCATAGATCTAAATCGTTAAATTAACTGACATTAAAATACAATCATACTTAATTCAAATGAATATATCTGAGAGCGTTTTGAAGATAAATTGAGTATGAATCGAAATTGGTGATCAGCGAGATCTAAATTACCAGAATCAATATTTTAGGGTGTTTTTAGGAAATATAAATTTGAGGCTGCGTGTTGGTGAGGAAGCGTTCACCAGGACAAATTTTGAAAGGAAAATAAAATAAAAATGAACCCCATATAACTATTTAAAATGACTATATATCAAGTGTTCCAGTATCACACTCTTCTTCACAAGCTTAAATTTAGTTTATTTGCTTAATTCCAGGTCCCCTCATGAATTTCCGTGGCCCTTTCTTGCTAATATGAAAACAAGAAAATAATTTTCTACCATTATTTATAATAAAAAATTATAATAAGATTTAAAATGCCTGTTTCTTTGGGAGTTTTTATGATACGACTTCGCGAGCTTTACATTCTTATTAAGCGAGGTTTAATTGAACAGAAAAAATTAATTTGCCTATTCTTACTTATAAGGAAAGTATCCTTAATTAAATTGTTGAAGACTCAAATATATTAATTTATAATATTTTTATAGATAAGAATTAATATTTTAAAATTGTATTTAAAAAGAGGTAAATTTTATATTCTTTACTATTCCACAGAAGTATAAATTAATTTGATTAGCTTGCCTATGCGTGAGCAAATAAAATTAGCATAAACTTATATTCTATAGTTTATCAGAGGAAGTCTATATTTTCTTTTTTTATATACTATTTTAAAATATTAATTCTTATCTATAAAAATAGTATAATTAATTTATTTTTGAGTCTTCAACAATTTCATTAAGGATAATTTATTATAAGTTAAAATAGCCAGATTGATTTTTTCTGGTAAATTAAACCTCGCTTAATAAGAATATAAAACTACTATATTTTTGCAAACACTGATCAGAACTCATCATAAAAGTAATTGATCATTTTTTAAAAATAAAATTTACACCATGAACCCCCTAATCTTACTTAATTTTCTTATCATTTATTCATTAGCAATCAATTCTACCAATAAAATATCGAACTAAGGTAATACTCCCATTATTTGACGTATTTCATCTTGCTAAGTTCGAACATCAAAACCACAAATATAATTAAAGACCAGAAAAAAATATAGTATCCCTGAGGGTATTCTGAAAAGTGTTAATTTTTCAGCTCCATCATATCCTGGTAAACAAAGAAGTTCTTTGTCAGGGTTTCTGGATAGATTCTACTCACTGCCTCTATATTATTCTAAGGATTTTTTTCCAAATAATTTCTTGACATAAACTTTTCTTAAGCCAATGACTCTTAATCTTTCACTAGTTATTTCAGATTGAATACAAATTAATACTTTACGAAATAATATCTAATAAAATAAAAGTATTATATCGATGTAATTTGGCAAAAATAGAAAAAGCTAATTTAAGTGATATACTTATTATATTAGATTTAAAACCTTTCTCTTTCTTAACTATATCTTTCTTGATACTTGCTACTGTTCCAAAATCTATCTTAGTCAATTGTTTCTTCTTTCATTTTACTTTATTTTCTCAATAATTAAATGCTTCCTTTTGACAAATTGACTTCATTTAAATTTTTAGTTAACAAAAAATATGTAGAACTAAAATTATTAATTAATATTGCATCCTATAATATCTTACTATGAAACTTCTCTGCTTAAGGTTATAATTTGATATAGGTACCAAATTAAGAAAGCAAATTATATGCAATTTACTATCAAAATCCAAACTGACTTTATTGATAAAATAGAAAAAAATCTGAAATATTAGAAATAATTTAATTTAATAAATGTGTCTAATTATAAATTAGTAAATTTAACTATGTATAAAAAGAAAAATGCGAAATAAATATCATGCTATTTACGATTAATCATATAGAAATACTAAAAAATTTAATGTTGAGCTATATCCAATTTTATATAATTTATTTTCCTGAATATTTTGTGATTCTACGTAGAGTAAAATATCAAACTCAATAACTGTCATTCGGATTGTAATTATAATTTGTACTATTTCTATCGTTGCACTTAATGAACTTCCCTCTGCGATTTATATATATTAAAATATAATAATGTTTAGTATAATTAAAAACAGTCTGCGAACTGAATGTGTTTGGTGTAAAGTATGAGAATATACTCTGATAATTAGATATTTACTTAACTACTTTTTATTTTAATTATTATTAGTCTTTATTTATAGAGAGTGGTCACTTTTATAGTGGTAATGTTTGTTCTATTTTAATACTAATGATAACATATTTAAATCAAATAAGTTAATTAAGAATTTCTAATAATTTTTAATTTTAATTGATTTATGATCGATAATGGGATTGGTACTGTATAGCCCATACAATCATAAAAATGCCCTCCTGATCTTGGGCAAACATATCCCAATAACTAGCAAACCAAACCATTATTAGAGTTTCGAGCAAGTGCATGCTATTTTCTAGTTAGCACAATTTATTATATAATTGGGAAAAATTAGAACAAAGTAAAATAAACATTTTTCATTCTTTTTGCAAAAAGGTTTATGTTTTCATCATTAAAGATGAAAATTTTGTTTACATCACTCTAAACCAATGCAATTTTATAAATAAATAGTATCAATTTCAGTGAAAATGAGTCGTACAGGTGTTATTAATAATTGGATTATTATATATCAACGAATTAGACTACTTTTAAGTGTTAATTGAAGTTGAAAGTATAAACGCTAATAATTCATGCAAATGGCAAAATTTAAAAAATCAAGTAAAGCCTTTTTTAAAAGAGCAAGAATATTGATTAGTTATTAAAAAAAGGAGTGTTGACTATTAAATCCTGTTTTAATATGATCCTTATAGACATGAAACCAAAAGTAGACACTGAACTAAGTTTAGTTGATACAATAAACAACTACAGCCAAAATACTCAATCTCAACCTAACAATATATAATTAGAATCATTATTTTTGGAGATATCAATATTTTTATTTATTTTTATATATTTTATATGAATAAAAAAATAAAAATAAGAGTTGAGTTGAGTTTATCAAATCCCTTAAAAATGCATTTCTATTAATGAGTTATGGAGTAAAATAAGCAAAAACAAACAATTTAAATGGTTGTTTAATTGACTTAATCTTATATTCTCATAAAAATATTCAAAAATAAGCAAATATGATGATTAAAATAATTTAGGTAGATTTAGTACGATATAATTTGACGGCTAAAAAACTACGCTAATAATTAATCATATAATAAAATTATCATGTAATCTAATTATATAAATAAAGTTTATATAAATTTAAGATGAGTCTAAAGTAGAGACACATAAATATCACATAATTATTATAAAAACTAAAAAATCCTTCATTTAATTTATTATTTATTCTAGAACTCTGGACTACTCATCCTAAAGGTAATCACTTTTGTTTATAATAAATACGAAAATATAATTTAAATATCATTTCCAACTATAAAAATTTCTTTGAAAAATATATTAAGTAAAACTATACTTCTTAACTTATTCGAGAACTGCCTGTTTTAATTTATAAAAAGAAGTTCCAATCTAAAATAAGAAATAGGGAGTTACAAAGAAATGAACAAAAATCATTTAGTTCAATCATATCTTGCATACTTTCCTCAAAGAATAGAAATTTGTAGGGTTGAAACATTTTTAATTTACATAAGAAACAATAATTAATGTCATAAATTAAAATCCTTATAATTACTTTAATGTCTTCAGATTTTATAAAGTAATATAATTAAATATTTTAGATGACCGCAATCAACAAAGAAAGATTATTTTTTCAGAAACATCAACGGTATGGAAGATAAGAGTCCCCTTAACTTGAGACCTTGAAATTCTACGAGAGATATTAGGAAGGAGATTAAGTATATTTTTCCGTTTTGAAATAGGAAGGAACTAGAATTTTGAAAAATCACTCCTTAAGTATAAAACACTTGGTAAGAAATAAATATTGAAAAAGTAGAAGAAAACTTAATAGACTTAATATTTATGAAATTTTCAAACGAACATTATCTATTGTAAGTTAAATTAGACATATGATAAATATGAAATTATAGTAGAGGTCTGTTGAGCACTCTTTAGGCATTGTTTCATGTCAACAGCTGCATTAATTTTAATTTATTATATTATATAGAAATTTTATCAAGTAATTTTGGGATAAAGTTAAACTTTTAACATTTCTATTTAACAATATTTGTCAACCAAATGAGCTTAAAATTTCTTCAAAAATTAAAAGTTAATTTTCCTTAAACATGCTTTGTCAACATATTTAGGAAATTTATTGTAAACTTTTTGACAATTGCTTTAGTAAATATAGAAATATATGCTAGCCACTTCTTTTTATAACATGTATTATGTGCATTTAAACTTTTTATCTCAAAATTAAATATTTATTATGTTAATTAAAGAGTCTATAATTTCTCATATAAAAAGGAAAGTGTAAAATTAATTCAAAATCAAGAAATAAAACCAAATTTATTTATTATTCAATTTAAATTATTATCTATCTATTATTATTCACTTTGCTTAAATTCTAACTAATTAATCTATATTAAATTCAATATCATAAAAGATAAGTCTAACATATAGTTTTTAATTCAACAAATTTTAATTAAATAATATTAATGATAAAATAGAATTCCAACAGACTACAGTACAACACTTAAGTTAAGAATGTTAGGAAACTCAAGATTAAAAAAAACAAAAAAACAAATAATTTGTTCAGGAAAAAATTACAGAGAATAACTTACTATATGAAGGGAAAAATCCTAATCAATAAATAAACTTAATATAAATATTTATTAGAGCTTAAAGATCTAATATATATTACTAATTTTTATTCTCATACAACCAATATCACTTGACTATTTGTGAAGTTTAAATTATTCTGTAGTGGTAAGATATTATAAAGCTGTACAGTATGCTCAGGTGTTTACGTTTAATCTAAATACTGATTTACTGTTGTTCTGAATATGACCTAGATGCATCGGGTATTTTAATCTGAGTAAAAAGAAGGCTTGATTGAATTATAGTTATTTATTAAGGCAAAAATATTAAAAAGTGCTCCTGCGTTGTAGTTTCTATAAATCTTTACTTTAGCAGAATATATTGGCATCTATTATTACTCACTCGCAACCTAAGATATAAGAGGAAAAAATTAATTTAGATATTAATTTAACCAAAGTTGATGAGAATGCGATTGTGTAAGGTTTAAGAATTCTTAGGAAGAATAATGATCTCCTCAAGAATACAACAAATACTGAGATTAATGAATACTTTCTAAATTAAAAGTCTGATTTAGCTATAAACAAAAAATTTAAGCTTTTTAATCGATTTTGAAGAATTCTCCATCAATTTAAAGGAAAATGTCGTAAGCAATGCATACTCAGAAGCTAATATTGATAATTTTCTTAAAACTGATTTTAAAAAAATTAGAAATGTGTTATGTTGCTTGAGGACACCGCTATAGTGTGATTTAGATAATAGAAAAGCTACAATATTAAATCTATTGGGATTCTCCTCAGTAACAAACCTTCACTCCCTGAAGTCACTCATTCTGATTGACATGAAGTTAATGTCCAGTTTATAATTCAAAACTCGCAACTTATAAGTTTTCTATTTAAATTTTATAAGGCTAAATATAGAGCTTGACAAAAGAGCACCATATTATAAATAGCAGGACTGCATATAAATCCAAAACATGTCATATACGAGTAGTCATTTATGAATATACTGTGATTTAATTCGAATTTAACACCATTCCTCCAAACTGATCAAAGCAATGCTGTGATATATACTTTTAAATGTTAAATTAACGCAAATTTAACTATTAATTATATTCTTAACTATAGAGATAAGAGGCATTAGGCTCCTCTAATTCCAAAATTTTAGATTATTTCATTAGTTTAATGCATTTGATACTTCTAGGATCCTAAGTATATGAATAGCAATCTAAGGAAAAGGGCACAACAATAAAATGATGGATGAAAATAAGGCGAGATACTAATAGTTATCATTAATAAGAAGTTAGATGATAAAATAAAATACAAAATATTAGATCGTATTTTTAAAATAAAATTATAACATATTATTATCAGTTGAATTTTGATTACTTATTTTCTAAATGTCACAATCAAGTTATTGAAATGTATTTGGATTTATTTTTATTCATCTTATTATTCATATTTTATATTTTCTTCAGTGTTTTAATTAAGCAATTTATAGATAGTAAAACTTATTTCAAATTGGTGTATCCATATTTTGAATAATGATAAAAATAATCATACTAATAAATCTCCATAAGAAAGTAAAGCTCCCGACGTTATCATTGTCATCATAAGACATGTTTGATTATTATAAATATTAATATTTAAAATACAGAATCTTTCATTTTCTTCCTTTAATGCTGTGTCTTTATTATATTTCTTTTGTTTAAATATTTTCTGCTTTCCTTTTTTAGACAGTAATGGCTGAATTATCACTGTTGTATATGAAAACCAATTTGAATTATCTAAATTCTTAACTTTCACAAATAGTATCGTATATACTATATTAGATATGTTAGAATGAGCGATAGTAAATTAATTATTATTAAGATATTTTCTAGAGTCTAATGATGATCTTCACTCTATTGTAATATTTATTTAATTTAATGAGAATAAACTTCTACTTAATGGGCATTTATTTTTTATAAAAATCAGAAACTACTAAAAATTATGGATGAAACCTGAGTAAGCTAGAAAAGTTTTTTAATTTCAAAGAATTATTCCTCCCTATTTATTTTCAAATATATTTATTTAATAGTTTAAAATAAAAAACTGAGATATTTATTAACTCATTACAGAGATTTATGATTTTCTAAAAGCAAATCTAGCTTATAATTGCGATTTTTCTTCTATTAATATTCCATTATAAGGAGTTGTTTATTCTTTAATAAATGATTACTTACTATTAATTATATTAAATTTAATCAATTACTAATTGATAAAGTTATTAAATTGAGATTGATTTAGTAAAATTGACAATTATGAGCATTTTCAATTTTATTAATAAAATTGACAATTATGAGCATTTTCAATTTTATTAATAGATCCTTTAAGTAACCTCTAAGATACAAAAGCAACTTCTAATTAATTATTTTAAGTTTTCTGACTAGAAATTTCTTAGAAAAACTGTAATTATAAACTTATTTTTCTCATCAATTTTTAGTAGGAATCTGTATTGTAATCGTTGCATATAACTTCTTTTTCAATAATATATAGATTTATTTCTAAAAATCTCAAGCTAAATGCCTTTACATAGAAGCTGAAGCAATAAATCTGTTGCATTTGCAAATCTATTTGCTGAAATATTTGTGCTGTAATAAAATTAAATGGAGATAACATTTATGTTTAACTCTTAAAATATAGAGATAGCTATTAATCCAATAATAATCAAGAAGTAAATTAATTTTAATATTTTAGTTGTGAAATTATTGTATATTATTTTTATAAACCATAGAATCAATTAAGCATTGAAGTCATTATTATGCAGGGGGGAGAATATGGATTTTATATATAAAATTGTTTTTAAATTTGTAAAAATAGTATTATGATATCATTTATAATTAGAATAAATATAATTCCTATTAATCTTAATTCTTTTTTTTAATTAGGTTAACTTTGATGAGATTATAAGATCTTTTTCTGTTTTCATATTCTTAATATTAGATTTTGTTTTATCTAATTTATTTTGGTAATAAAGTTATTAGATTATATCTTCTTGTAACTTTGAATTAAATGTTCTTTGATTTAGTGCTGATACACAATAAGAATTTAACTATATAATTATAGTCACTTCTTTCATTTAAGCTCTATTAATGTTATTATTATTATTTTAATCTTATACAAGTTAAATAACATCATATTGAAGTAAATGGACCTTACAACATAGGCCTAATCTAGATTAGGCAACAAATGAAAAGAATGTAAAAATATTTTACAATAAATGCTTTCAAATGGTTTATAGATATTTGTGTTAGCTTATTTCTAATCTGTAAATATTACTATCGTATAACTAAAAAAAAACTAAACTAGCATCAATAAATGCATGTAAAAATAGTATAGTATATTATATTATATTATAATCTGACTATAATTTATATTCATATAAGCGAAAGTGACTTAAATTCCATGAAGTAAGATGTTAAATTAATGAAAGTTATTAAAATAATGACATATCTAGATTTTTGTCATGATAATTATAATTTTTAATAAAAATTCCTTAATTTAACCAGAATGAGTAAATGAACTAGGAAAAACAATTTGGGCTATTGGCATAAAAAATTAATTTAATTTACTCACGAAATTAGGTAATAATCAAGAAAATAGAGGAAGCAAAAATAGAACTACAACAGAAAAGGAAGGAATTCACTAATTGAAATTACAAGGAAAGCCAAAACGAATTTAACTTCAAAAGTGGGTCTCAGAAATTTTATAAAGTATTTTTTTTATTTTTTAAATTAATTAATATCATAAGATTTGTAATATTCAATTTGTGAAATTAAAATATATACAATAATAAGAGATATTAACCTAACAAAAGGAACAATCAATCTCTCAAATTTATTTACCTTTTAGCAAAACTGTAGAGAAATTAGTGCCCATATTCTAAGGCGCATTATATTTTCATTTTTTTATTATGTATTGAAAACAATAGATTTGTACTTCTACATTCAGTATGAAACATGACGATGAAATATCCAAAAACCTAAAGAAATAGAGAAAAGTTTAATGATTTTGGGGTAAATATTATGTGTCAAATAAATTTTATACTGAAGAGTAAATTTCTATGAGCACCAGTACTACTTACAAAGTTTACTTAAAGATTATTATTAAATCTTAAAAGAACTTACTTTTCAAATGTTTATAGTTTTATTTAATTTTTAAATTTATAGTTTGGATTTCAGAGCAATTAAAATTGACTAAATTACTAAAGTATTTACTATAATTTATAATTAAGAATTAATAACTAAATTTATAAAAAGACAAAAAAGAAATATTGCTAGATATAAACTAACTGCATTTTTTGAAAAATTAAGTTATATATTTTTAAAGTGATATCTTTTTAATTATACTTCATATGATAAATATATTCAATCTTAATATAAAATATGCATAATTCAAGAAAATTAAAGTCATTATACTAATATTTAATACTCCTATAAATACTAAAATAATTTGTAATATATTATATTTAATTGAATATTTCATATCTTAAAAGATAAATTAAAATTTAATTGTATAATATTATGTGAACTTAAAATTACGGTATGACTAACCTTAAAATAAATTATGTACTTGTCTGTAAAATTGCAAGAGAGTTGAATTTTAGTATTTTACCAAAGCTATTCTATACTAACTAATTAAATTGTGGCGTATTTTGATTGGTCTTAAACTATGTTTCCGAGAAGCATACTCAAACGGCTCACTCTTCAATTCATTTTTATTTCACAACAGATGATAACAATATATAAATGGAGAGGGTCACAAAAAACAATTGATAATGCCTGGTTTAGGGGAAAGAGAAAACTCTACTCAATTAATTTCTTGAAAATAATTAATTTTTTTACGCAGATTTGATTTAGAAATTTTTTCTTCAACTTCTATCTGTAGTATTGCCAAAATAGTGGCAGGTAAGTTTTCTGATCTCTTTTATTTTTAAAAAAAATTGGCGTTTAGATTTTTAGTTGTAGTAGTTATGGTTGTAGTTGAAGTTATATTTATTGTTATTAATATAGGTGAAGTAATTGCTATATTTTTGTTTTTGTTGAATGTGTTGAAATATTGATGTCTAAAATTAATATTTTTTGTGTTACCTAACTCCATATTTAGAGTAATATAAATCAAATTATGATTAAAAATTATTATTTAAATCTAATATTGTCATGACATAATTTCAGAACAAATCCAAAAATTGGATTGATATTCAATTTTACATACTAGGAATCTTCTTCTATTTACTAGTTACACACTAATATTATCATCATTTAAATTATGGCTTCAAGTATATTAGCACTTATGGACCTTGATTAGTATATTGATTAGCTTTGACATTAGAATTTTACTCAATTCTTAGAATATTTTGAAGAAATTATTATAATTTTTACTTTTAAATAAGCAAACACAAACATTATTATTGATCTTACATATACACTAAAAACGACCAAATCAAAAGAATTAAGAAAAGAAACTTCTAGGGCTGTATTGATAGAATAGAGCTCGCAAATGAGTAAAATCTATCTATTTCAGATAAAGTATTTGTTAAAATCACTTCTCAAGCCAATTTGAAAGAAATTATCTCAATACCCCTCTTAAGAGAAATATCTCTTTAGCTAATTTATAAAAGTACTTCTTCTTTAACACTTATTTTTATCCTCAAATATTATAGAGTAAGATGTAAGTTTATCATTTTCTTATGGTATAAAATTCATTAAATAAAACAATAGGTTTTTATGAATTAATTTCAAATTCCAAGAGCAAATTATTATAAACATTAAACTTAAATGAATTATTGAATAAAATCAATTTAAAAAAATAATAAATAATTGAAGTTGCTGAATTTAAAATAAATCTATAGTTACTTCCTTCATAATTATTATATATTCAAAAGAGAGTTAGCAATTTTGGCATATCATTTTTATTCACGACTCTATTTTCCATATTATAGCTTAAAAAAGTTTATAAATAATTCAATCTTTTTAAATCATTTAGCTTGACATTAATTTATTATTCTCAAATAATTCAAGTATTTTATCTGTAAAAAATATAGAATATTAAAAATAATTTCATTTATTATTTTTTATTTGTCATCTCTAAATATTAAGAGAAGTTCGGAAGCATTATATTATTCGATGTAAGACAAATTAATCTAAATTAAATTAAAAAGGTAAATTATAATGCAAGCGAACAAATTTTAATAAAAAGAGCAGTTGAAATATGCAAGATTTATCGAATAAATTTAAATGATTGTATATTTTATGGTTAATTCTTCATAAAATATATTATATCTTAATTATTAACACCGTAATGTATTTCAATATTTTTGTTTAATACTATCAATTTATTATTCAAAAAACTAATCAAGTTTACAATTAAATTAAGTATTTAAAAAAAAAGTTCATTGAAAAGGGAAATACTAAATCTAAATGTTAAATAAAGAGTTTTACTTGAATGCTAAATCAAAACTATTGATCAAGAATTAAATCAGAATAACCAAGCAGTAGTTTATTCTAATTATTTCTAAAAAAGAAACATAAATATGTTATTTAATAAAGAGAAGATAAGTAAAATATTATACACATAGATCTCTAATTTACATTACTTAAAATATATCATTTTATAAACTCAAATCTCATAGAAGCTTCAAAGGTTTGTGAGAAACTGCGCTAAAATCATCTGAATTTTGATATTTTTTGAATTTATATAATAAATGTTATTAATATTATTGATAAAACATAAACTTTAGGTAATTTCTACTTCTGCTTTGAACTACAGCTACACTAACTTCATGGCAGCTAAATTTTTACTGATTAATAATATTTTCAAATTGTAATTTTTAGGTAGTTGTTGTTGGGAATGGAGTAGTAGTAGTAAAGTTAGAGTTGAAGTAATAGAATATTTTGTTATCGTCTGAGTATTTCTGATCATTCATCTTTGAGATCAAGCAAAAACCTGATATCTAAAAAGTGGAACAATTCCCTATAACGTTTGCCATTTTTGAATAATAATAATTCAGTTTATAATTAAAAATTAATATTTAAATCTTATATTGTAACATTATTCATGAACCTAACCACATCATAGATTAATTAGAAGATTCGAACTCATTTAGTTATGCGATAAATATTAAATATACAATATATGTAATAATGAAACATTATGACTTTAGTCTATAAACCTCAAATTAATAAATTTCATTGCCCTATTATAAACAAAGTTGCGAATAGGGGCCTAAGCCAAACCGATCAACTTCTGAATAATCTATTAGTAAAAGGACATGGTCCCCCTACTCTTTGTTATAGAATTCATATCAAAACCTCTCATATGATGTAATCTCAGCAACATCTTCCTTATTAGGGGGTAATATATTCTCTCTTGTTTACAATTAAAATGATAATTTTCGAGGTTTCCTTTCCAAAAGAATTGCAATTTTCTTTAAACTTACACTAAAAATAAAGATAAATATGTAAAATATTAAGATCAAACATTACTTTACAAATTTATTATTTAAGAAAATATAAATATAAATTTTTATGGCATTATTTAAGCTGCTTTTTAAGTAAATTGAATAGCTGTCCTAATTAAATATGGACCAGTCTATCTTTTAAATTAAATGAATTGAAACTCAGTTGCTTATTTGTAATTATGAATTAATTAAAAAATTTACTTCCTTTTAAAATAAAATAGATAATTAAAGTAATATTTTCCCCTAAAATTAATTAATGAATTATTTTTGAGAGTAAAATCTATTTTCTGTCATTTAACTATATCGTATAGGTATTAAAAATTCAGAGATATGAATGTTAGCATTACTTCCATTTATGCCCTATCAAATTTAGAGTTCATATTTCTAACAGGTTTCACTAGCAGTGAAAATAGTAAGATATCAATTTAAAAAGCAGAATATTCTGCTTTCTAGGTTTGTCTCTGATTAATTTAATCTATGTATTCACTTAAATATATAATTTACCTCCTATATATCCATTTTTAGAGCCATTAGAAAAGACCCTTATTTTTATTCCTTTGTGATTTAACTGTAATCATGATATGTTTTAAAAAGGAATAAATTAAAATTGATAAATAATAATAACAGTAGCAAAAATAGCAAAAGAAAAGAAGATCTTCAAAAGAATTCTAGCATATTCATGATTTTAGGTTTATATTTTATTATTGTCTTCTTATGAAGTCTCTTTGTCTTGAGCAAACTCCAATTTTCTGGGTATTATCCCAGAATGAATAAAATAATATTTTATGGTTTGTTGATATACAATTTGTGTGAATGAATCGATTCTTTTGTAAGTAATTTCACATTAAATTATACTATTATTATTTATTTTATTTTCAATTTATTCACAAAATCTGTGAAATATATTAGTAAGTTAAATAGAA
>ARYC01018369.1:0-10005 GCA_000711775.1 Oxytricha trifallax
ATCTATCTATCTATCTATCTATCTATTATTATTCATTTTGCTTAAATTGTAACTAATTAATCTATATTAAATTCGATATCATAAAAGATAAGTCTAATATGTAGTTTTTAATTCAACAAATTTTAATTAAATAATATTAATGATAAAGTAGTATTCCACCAGACCACTGTACAACACTTTAAGTTAAGAATGTTAGGTAACTCAAGATAAAAAATTAAAAAAAACAAATATATTTGTTCATTAAAAAATTACAGAGAATAACTTACAATATGAAGGGAAAAATCCTTATCATTAAATGAAGTTAATATAAATATTTATAAGAGCTTTAAGACCTAATATATATTTCTAATTTTTATTCTCATACAACCAATATCACTTGAGTATTTGTGAGGTTTAAACTTATTCTGTAGTGGTAAGATATTATAAAGCTGTACAGTATGCTCAGGTGTTTACGTTTAATCTAAATACTGATTTACTGTTGTTCTGAATATGACCTAGATGCATCGGGTATTTTAATCTGAGTAAAAAGAAGGCTTGATTGAATTATAGTTATTTATTAAGGCAAAAATATTAAAAAGTGCTCCTGCGTTGTAGTTTCTATAAATCTTTACTTTAGCAGAATATATTGGCATCTATTATTACTCACTCGCAACCTAAGATATAAGAGGAAAAAATTAATTTAGATATTAATTTAACCAAAGTTGATGAGAATGTGATTGTGGAATGCTTAAGAATTTTTAGGAAGAATAGTGATCTCCTCAAGTATACAACAAATACTGAGATTAATGAATACTGTCTAAATTAAAAGTCTGATTTAGCTATAAACAAAAAATTTAAGCTTTTTAATCGATTTTGAAGAATTCTCCATCAATTTAAAGGAAAATGTCGTAAGCAATGCATACTCAGAAGCTAATATTGATAATTTTCTTAAAACTGATTTTAAAAAAATTAGAAATGTGTTATGTTGCTTGAGGACACCGCTATAGTGTGATTTAGATAATAGAAAAGCTACAATATTAAATCTATTGGGATTCTCCTCAGTAACAAACCTTCACTCCCTGAAGTCACTCATTCTGATTGACATGAAGTTAATGTCCAGTTTATAATTCAAAACTCGCAACTTATAAGTTTTCTATTTAAATTTTATAAGGCTAAATATAGAGCTTGACAAAAGAGCACCATATTATAAATAGCAGGACTGCATATAAATCCAAAACATGTCATATACGAGTAGTCATTTATGAATATACTGTGATTTAATTCGAATTTAACACCATTCCTCCAAACTGATCAAAGCAATGCTGTGATATATACTTTTAAATGTTAAATTAACGCAAATTTAACTATTAATTATATTCTTAACTATAGAGATAAGAGGCATTAGGCTCCTCTAATTCCAAAATTTTAGATTATTTCATTAGTTTAATGCATTTGATACTTCTAGGATCCTAAGTATATGAATAGCAATCTAAGGAAAAGGGCACAACAATAAAATGATGGATGAAAATAAGGCGAGATACTAATAGTTATCATTAATAAGAAGTTAGATGATAAAATAAAATACAAAATATTAGATCGTATTTTTAAAATAAAATTATAACATATTATTATCAGTTGAATTTTGATTACTTATTTTCTAAATGTCACAATCAAGTTATTGAAATGTATTTGGATTTATTTTTATTCATCTTATTATTCATATTTTATATTTTCTTCAGTGTTTTAATTAAGCAATTTATAGATAGTAAAACTTATTTCAAATTGGTGTATCCATATTTTGAATAATGATAAAAATAATCATACTAATAAATCTCCATAAGAAAGTAAAGCTCCCGACGTTATCATTGTCATCATAAGACATGTTTGATTATTATAAATATTAATATTTAAAATACAGAATCTTTCATTTTCTTCCTTTAATGCTGTGTCTTTATTATATTTCTTTTGTTTAAATATTTTCTGCTTTCCTTTTTTAGACAGTAATGGCTGAATTATCACTGTTGTATATGAAAACCAATTTGAATTATCTAAATTCTTAACTTTCACAAATAGTATCGTATATACTATATTAGATATGTTAGAATGAGCGATAGTAAATTAATTATTATTAAGATATTTTCTAGAGTCTAATGATGATCTTCACTCTATTGTAATATTTATTTAATTTAATGAGAATAAACTTCTACTTAATGGGCATTTATTTTTTATAAAAATCAGAAACTACTAAAAATTATGGATGAAACCTGAGTAAGCTAGAAAAGTTTTTTAATTTCAAAGAATTATTCCTCCCTATTTATTTTCAAATATATTTATTTAATAGTTTAAAATAAAAAACTGAGATATTTATTAACTCATTACAGAGATTTATGATTTTCTAAAAGCAAATCTAGCTTATAATTGCGATTTTTCTTCTATTAATATTCCATTATAAGGAGTTGTTTATTCTTTAATAAATGATTACTTACTATTAATTATATTAAATTTAATCAATTACTAATTGATAAAGTTATTAAATTGAGATTGATTTAGTAAAATTGACAATTATGAGCATTTTCAATTTTATTAATAAAATTGACAATTATGAGCATTTTCAATTTTATTAATAGATCCTTTAAGTAACCTCTAAGATACAAAAGCAACTTCTAATTAATTATTTTAAGTTTTCTGACTAGAAATTTCTTAGAAAAACTGTAATTATAAACTTATTTTTCTCATCAATTTTTAGTAGGAATCTGTATTGTAATCGTTGCATATAACTTCTTTTTCAATAATATATAGATTTATTTCTAAAAATCTCAAGCTAAATGCCTTTACATAGAAGCTGAAGCAATAAATCTGTTGCATTTGCAAATCTATTTGCTGAAATATTTGTGCTGTAATAAAATTAAATGGAGATAACATTTATGTTTAACTCTTAAAATATAGAGATAGCTATTAATCCAATAATAATCAAGAAGTAAATTAATTTTAATATTTTAGTTGTGAAATTATTGTATATTATTTTTATAAACCATAGAATCAATTAAGCATTGAAGTCATTATTATGCAGGGGGGAGAATATGGATTTTATATATAAAATTGTTTTTAAATTTGTAAAAATAGTATTATGATATCATTTATAATTAGAATAAATATAATTCCTATTAATCTTAATTCTTTTTTTTAATTAGGTTAACTTTGATGAGATTATAAGATCTTTTTCTGTTTTCATATTCTTAATATTAGATTTTGTTTTATCTAATTTATTTTGGTAATAAAGTTATTAGATTATATCTTCTTGTAACTTTGAATTAAATGTTCTTTGATTTAGTGCTGATACACAATAAGAATTTAACTATATAATTATAGTCACTTCTTTCATTTAAGCTCTATTAATGTTATTATTATTATTTTAATCTTATACAAGTTAAATAACATCATATTGAAGTAAATGGACCTTACAACATAGGCCTAATCTAGATTAGGCAACAAATGAAAAGAATGTAAAAATATTTTACAATAAATGCTTTCAAATGGTTTATAGATATTTGTGTTAGCTTATTTCTAATCTGTAAATATTACTATCGTATAACTAAAAAAAAACTAAACTAGCATCAATAAATGCATGTAAAAATAGTATAGTATATTATATTATATTATAATCTGACTATAATTTATATTCATATAAGCGAAAGTGACTTAAATTCCATGAAGTAAGATGTTAAATTAATGAAAGTTATTAAAATAATGACATATCTAGATTTTTGTCATGATAATTATAATTTTTAATAAAAATTCCTTAATTTAACCAGAATGAGTAAATGAACTAGGAAAAACAATTTGGGCTATTGGCATAAAAAATTAATTTAATTTACTCACGAAATTAGGTAATAATCAAGAAAATAGAGGAAGCAAAAATAGAACTACAACAGAAAAGGAAGGAATTCACTAATTGAAATTACAAGGAAAGCCAAAACGAATTTAACTTCAAAAGTGGGTCTCAGAAATTTTATAAAGTATTTTTTTTATTTTTTAAATTAATTAATATCATAAGATTTGTAATATTCAATTTGTGAAATTAAAATATATATACAATAATAAGAGATATTAACCTAACAAAAGGAACAATCAATCTCTCAAATTTATTTACCTTTTAGCAAAACTGTAGAGAAATTAGTGCCCATATTCTAAGGCGCATTATATTTTCATTTTTTTATTATGTATTGAAAACAATAGATTTGTACTTCTACATTCAGTATGAAACATGACGATGAAATATCCAAAAACCTAAAGAAATAGAGAAAAGTTTAATGATTTTGGGGTAAATATTATGTGTCAAATAAATTTTATACTGAAGAGTAAATTTCTATGAGCACCAGTACTACTTACAAAGTTTACTTAAAGATTATTATTAAATCTTAAAAGAACTTACTTTTCAAATGTTTATAGTTTTATTTAATTTTTAAATTTATAGTTTGGATTTCAGAGCAATTAAAATTGACTAAATTACTAAAGTATTTACTATAATTTATAATTAAGAATTAATAACTAAATTTATAAAAAGACAAAAAAGAAATATTGCTAGATATAAACTAACTGCATTTTTTGAAAAATTAAGTTATATATTTTTAAAGTGATATCTTTTTAATTATACTTCATATGATAAATATATTCAATCTTAATATAAAATATGCATAATTCAAGAAAATTAAAGTCATTATACTAATATTTAATACTCCTATAAATACTAAAATAATTTGTAATATATTATATTTAATTGAATATTTCATATCTTAAAAGATAAATTAAAATTTAATTGTATAATATTATGTGAACTTAAAATTACGGTATGACTAACCTTAAAATAAATTATGTACTTGTCTGTAAAATTGCAAGAGAGTTGAATTTTAGTATTTTACCAAAGCTATTCTATACTAACTAATTAAATTGTGGCGTATTTTGATTGGTCTTAAACTATGTTTCCGAGAAGCATACTCAAACGGCTCACTCTTCAATTCATTTTTATTTCACAACAGATGATAACAATATATAAATGGAGAGGGTCACAAAAAACAATTGATAATGCCTGGTTTAGGGGAAAGAGAAAACTCTACTCAATTAATTTCTTGAAAATAATTAATTTTTTTACGCAGATTTGATTTAGAAATTTTTTCTTCAACTTCTATCTGTAGTATTGCCAAAATAGTGGCAGGTAAGTTTTCTGATCTCTTTTATTTTTAAAAAAAATTGGCGTTTAGATTTTTAGTTGTAGTAGTTATGGTTGTAGTTGAAGTTATATTTATTGTTATTAATATAGGTGAAGTAATTGCTATATTTTTGTTTTTGTTGAATGTGTTGAAATATTGATGTCTAAAATTAATATTTTTTGTGTTACCTAACTCCATATTTAGAGTAATATAAATCAAATTATGATTAAAAATTATTATTTAAATCTAATATTGTCATGACATAATTTCAGAACAAATCCAAAAATTGGATTGATATTCAATTTTACATACTAGGAATCTTCTTCTATTTACTAGTTACACACTAATATTATCATCATTTAAATTATGGCTTCAAGTATATTAGCACTTATGGACCTTGATTAGTATATTGATTAGCTTTGACATTAGAATTTTACTCAATTCTTAGAATATTTTGAAGAAATTATTATAATTTTTACTTTTAAATAAGCAAACACAAACATTATTATTGATCTTACATATACACTAAAAACGACCAAATCAAAAGAATTAAGAAAAGAAACTTCTAGGGCTGTATTGATAGAATAGAGCTCGCAAATGAGTAAAATCTATCTATTTCAGATAAAGTATTTGTTAAAATCACTTCTCAAGCCAATTTGAAAGAAATTATCTCAATACCCCTCTTAAGAGAAATATCTCTTTAGCTAATTTATAAAAGTACTTCTTCTTTAACACTTATTTTTATCCTCAAATATTATAGAGTAAGATGTAAGTTTATCATTTTCTTATGGTATAAAATTCATTAAATAAAACAATAGGTTTTTATGAATTAATTTCAAATTCCAAGAGCAAATTATTATAAACATTAAACTTAAATGAATTATTGAATAAAATCAATTTAAAAAAATAATAAATAATTGAAGTTGCTGAATTTAAAATAAATCTATAGTTACTTCCTTCATAATTATTATATATTCAAAAGAGAGTTAGCAATTTTGGCATATCATTTTTATTCACGACTCTATTTTCCATATTATAGCTTAAAAAAGTTTATAAATAATTCAATCTTTTTAAATCATTTAGCTTGACATTAATTTATTATTCTCAAATAATTCAAGTATTTTATCTGTAAAAAATATAGAATATTAAAAATAATTTCATTTATTATTTTTTATTTGTCATCTCTAAATATTAAGAGAAGTTCGGAAGCATTATATTATTCGATGTAAGACAAATTAATCTAAATTAAATTAAAAAGGTAAATTATAATGCAAGCGAACAAATTTTAATAAAAAGAGCAGTTGAAATATGCAAGATTTATCGAATAAATTTAAATGATTGTATATTTTATGGTTAATTCTTCATAAAATATATTATATCTTAATTATTAACACCGTAATGTATTTCAATATTTTTGTTTAATACTATCAATTTATTATTCAAAAAACTAATCAAGTTTACAATTAAATTAAGTATTTAAAAAAAAAGTTCATTGAAAAGGGAAATACTAAATCTAAATGTTAAATAAAGAGTTTTACTTGAATGCTAAATCAAAACTATTGATCAAGAATTAAATCAGAATAACCAAGCAGTAGTTTATTCTAATTATTTCTAAAAAAGAAACATAAATATGTTATTTAATAAAGAGAAGATAAGTAAAATATTATACACATAGATCTCTAATTTACATTACTTAAAATATATCATTTTATAAACTCAAATCTCATAGAAGCTTCAAAGGTTTGTGAGAAACTGCGCTAAAATCATCTGAATTTTGATATTTTTTGAATTTATATAATAAATGTTATTAATATTATTGATAAAACATAAACTTTAGGTAATTTCTACTTCTGCTTTGAACTACAGCTACACTAACTTCATGGCAGCTAAATTTTTACTGATTAATAATATTTTCAAATTGTAATTTTTAGGTAGTTGTTGTTGGGAATGGAGTAGTAGTAGTAAAGTTAGAGTTGAAGTAATAGAATATTTTGTTATCGTCTGAGTATTTCTGATCATTCATCTTTGAGATCAAGCAAAAACCTGATATCTAAAAAGTGGAACAATTCCCTATAACGTTTGCCATTTTTGAATAATAATAATTCAGTTTATAATTAAAAATTAATATTTAAATCTTATATTGTAACATTATTCATGAACCTAACCACATCATAGATTAATTAGAAGATTCGAACTCATTTAGTTATGCGATAAATATTAAATATACAATATATGTAATAATGAAACATTATGACTTTAGTCTATAAACCTCAAATTAATAAATTTCATTGCCCTATTATAAACAAAGTTGCGAATAGGGGCCTAAGCCAAACCGATCAACTTCTGAATAATCTATTAGTAAAAGGACATGGTCCCCCTACTCTTTGTTATAGAATTCATATCAAAACCTCTCATATGATGTAATCTCAGCAACATCTTCCTTATTAGGGGGTAATATATTCTCTCTTGTTTACAATTAAAATGATAATTTTCGAGGTTTCCTTTCCAAAAGAATTGCAATTTTCTTTAAACTTACACTAAAAATAAAGATAAATATGTAAAATATTAAGATCAAACATTACTTTACAAATTTATTATTTAAGAAAATATAAATATAAATTTTTATGGCATTATTTAAGCTGCTTTTTAAGTAAATTGAATAGCTGTCCTAATTAAATATGGACCAGTCTATCTTTTAAATTAAATGAATTGAAACTCAGTTGCTTATTTGTAATTATGAATTAATTAAAAAATTTACTTCCTTTTAAAATAAAATAGATAATTAAAGTAATATTTTCCCCTAAAATTAATTAATGAATTATTTTTGAGAGTAAAATCTATTTTCTGTCATTTAACTATATCGTATAGGTATTAAAAATTCAGAGATATGAATGTTAGCATTACTTCCATTTATGCCCTATCAAATTTAGAGTTCATATTTCTAACAGGTTTCACTAGCAGTGAAAATAGTAAGATATCAATTTAAAAAGCAGAATATTCTGCTTTCTAGGTTTGTCTCTGATTAATTTAATCTATGTATTCACTTAAATATATAATTTACCTCCTATATATCCATTTTTAGAGCCATTAGAAAAGACCCTTATTTTTATTCCTTTGTGATTTAACTGTAATCATGATATGTTTTAAAAAGGAATAAATTAAAATTGATAAATAATAATAACAGTAGCAAAAATAGCAAAAGAAAAGAAGATCTTCAAAAGAATTCTAGCATATTCATGATTTTAGGTTTATATTTTATTATTGTCTTCTTATGAAGTCTCTTTGTCTTGAGCAAACTCCAATTTTCTGGGTATTATCCCAGAATGAATAAAATAATATTTTATGGTTTGTTGATATACAATTTGTGTGAATGAATCGATTCTTTTGTAAGTAATTTCACATTAAATTATACTATTATTATTTATTTTATTTTCAATTTATTCACAAAATCTGTGAAATATATTAGTAAGTTAAATAGACGTTGAAGCTGATTTTTTAATATAAAAAATTTATGCACACTATACCTAAATTTATGAAATCGTGCAATTTAAATTATTATTATAATTTAAATTAAAAATACATTAATTAAATTAAATAATTAAAAAGAAACAACAAAAAGTAAGTGTAAATGTATCAGGAGTTATTATAACTTTAGACATCAAAGTTCTTATAAGTAGCCTATCATTTAATATTTTTTTTCTGTTTTTTATTTTAAATTATAGTCATTAATATGAATAAAATAAATGAATTCTTCTCATATTTAAAATTATATTAAATAATTTATAAAAAAATAAAATAAGGAAATAAATTATAAGTAAACCATTTATAAAAATTATGCATTTTCTTAATTTCATTTCTTAGGCATCATGAATAATTTCCTTTTTGTTAGATTAAATTTTAATTGATAATGAATATTTTTACTAAAAAAAGAAAAATAATTAAAATGCGTTCAACTCATTATAAATCTTTATATATGAACAACACTAATTAAAGTTAATTTATTATATTTAAATAAATAAGTTAATGATAATATTTTAATTACTGCAAAAAAGAATAACTGTATTTGAGATAGAACGAAATATAATATAATAATAGAGAAAATTAGAGAAATTAATTGTAGAATATAAATATGAATGAACACCAGAAATCATTTAAATAATTAAATAATTAAATAATTTGAATTAATAAGTAAATAAATATTTAAAAGCCAATAGATTTTATTGCATTATGTTTACATACATATGCAAAATTTAAAAGAATACTATAATAAATAAGAAAGCAATAAATAAAATAAAACTGTTAAATAAAATATGGAATTTAATAAAAGTCATTTAAAAAATAAATAAACGCAATTAATCATAAGCGTAGGATAATTTAAATAATGAATCTTAAAATTATTAGGCCACATATAAATAAAAGTATATAAAAATCTATAGAAATGATATAGACAAAAAAGACAATTTAATAATAAAAATTTTCCCTTTATTCTTTGTCAATTTAATTATTAATATAAAATTATACTATATTTGTAAATTTTTAGGAGAACATATATTTAGGTCAGCTTAATTTTTATAAACTCTCAACAATTTTTAATTTTATAAAATTTTATACAATAAAATTATATAAAATTTAGGAATTATCTCAAAATTTAAAACTGATTTATTTAGGAAACTGTAACAATTTTTAATATTTTATAAATTTAAATGTTATACTTAAGAATATTTAAAAAAGACATGATTAATGTTAAGGTTTAAATTAATAATCAATTTTTATTTCCTAATTTTTGAAGTGCTACCACACTTTTTTTAAACTTCATGAA